>JAJIBD010015706.1:0-20717 GCA_021461705.1 Cryptotis parvus | reverse complement strand
TTTACATCCAGCAGTACTTAGAGGACCATGCGGCACCAGCTCCTCCATGCCATGCTACCTACTGCCACAGGGCTAAAAAGTACAGCAGCTAGGCACTTGGTCTACTTCTACAAGCCCCTGAACACCACCAGGGGGTGATCCCTGAGTAGCTAAGAATGGGACAGTCTCCATTCAGATAATCCAGTAGGAAAACCGCTTGCTCAGAGCTACTGCAGATTCATGTGGAATTCTCTCATGTCGGGAACGCCGCGGGGTCCCCTGACAGTATCAGGACAGAAGTTCTCTTCTACCTCCGAGGATGCCGGGAGAACAGATGAAAACTCACGAGTCGGTGCAGTTCCAAAAATGGCTTTTAATAGTACAAAAGCTCTTCCACAGCACTCCAATATAATGAACAAACTTTAGCTCTGGTCCAAACTTAGACCATACAAAAGAGCCTAAGTCTCCCACCAAAGAGAGGATCTCACCCGAGCTGAGTCCTACCCAGAAGAAGGAGCAAAAGGCCAATGAGCAAAAGCCAAAAGCCAAAAGGCTGAGGAGCAAAAAGCCGAAAGTGAAGAGGTTGAAAGCCAAAAGGTCCAAAGGTAAAAGTGAAGGGGCCTCAAGTCAGCCCCTTATATACACCAAAGTAATCCAATCGGGAGGGTCATGTCAACAAAGAACTCTAAACAGAGTATAGTGCCACACCCTATTGCAGGTATAAACAAAGGTTATGCCAAGGACTAATCCTTTCTACCAAGATTATCTCTTATGTAAAACACTGGAAAGAGAGAGAGGGCTGATATAAAGTAATACATCTTAACTTCATGAGCTTCATGTAATCTAGATGGTACCCACAAGGTCCTTCTTATTATTATCTGCACCAGGGTGATTCTGAGTATCTTGTTCTCGTGTACTGAAAGGGTCACACTCGCCTGCTTAGAGCAAACTAGTATGATCCTTCCTATAGTCTTCCTATAGTCTCAGCGTAGCCAGGATGGTAGTCCTCTGGTAAATTCTAACTGTCCCACGCTGGGTGCAGTGGGTATAAAGAGGAGCTGTGTCCAATCTAGAAAACATAGAAGTCTTAGTAGATGTATAAGTCAGAAGTTATTCAATCAAGGTGACTTCTGTAACTGCCACACCCTCTAGCAGTGTTTACGTAGAAGAGAGGTCTCATTAGAATGAACCTTGACTTGGGCCGGAGCGATAGCCCAGCGGGTAGGGCGTTTGCCTTGCATGCAGCCGGCCCATGCCGGCCGGGTTCGATCCCGGCATCCCATATGGTCCCCTGAGCAACGCCAGGAGTAATTCCTGAGTGCATAGCAGGAGTAACCCCTGAGCAACGCCGGGTGTGACCCAAAAAAGCAAAAAAAAAAAAAAAAGAATGAACCTTGACTTAAATAAGATTAAGCTGGGAGTGGGCAAAACAACAAAACTCCCAGAATAGCTAAACCCGTCCTCCAACACCCTCACAGCATACAATTTCTTGTTCAGCAGTTTCCTCAACTGCAAATGAGATTTTATTCCCTCTCAGATGCAGGGAGGGTCCCTTGGACCAATGGCAGGTCAGCAGTCTTCACACACCTTGAGGCTCCCTCTCAAGTGAGAGATTTCCCAGGGGGCACCTGTGAGTGGGAGCAGCAGGAGCAGTGGAGGAGAAATAGCGCCCAGTCATTGTCCTTTGCAACCATGGCCAGTGGGAGACCATCATAGTTTCAGGGTCTTTGCTGGAAAGGATAAATAAGCAGTGACTTCTGCAATTGGTGGACTTGCTGGCCAGTTCCTCTCTCCATTTCTAAGAGGATGGTTGATGGAGTAGGGGCCTTTTTTTTTTCTTTTCTTTTTTTTTTTTTTTTTTTGCTTTTTGGGTCACACCCCGGCGATGCTCAGGGGCTACCCTGGCTCTGCACTCAGGAATTACTCCTGGCGGTGCTCGGGGACCATATGGGATGCCGGGTGATCGAACCCGGGCCGGCACAGGCCCGCCCGTGCAAGGCAAACGCCTTACCTGCTTATCGCTCCGGCCCCAAGAGGAGGAGCCACTTCTAAAAGCTCTAAGTAAATGGTGTGTGGGATGAAACGAGTTTATGGGGACAAGCCCCATGGGTGGAACTGGATGACTTTGCACTCTTGCCTCCCACCAGGCATTTGCTGCTCCTTGAGCCTGCCTGGGGCCACCCCAGGCCACTGTGCCCGGCCCTTGGGTAACTGGGCCTGCTGGACTTCTCTCAGTTCCCTTTCCAATGAGGTGGTCTTGGATTTTTCCAAATTAAGCAGCTTCTGGAGCTCTTCCGCTTGCCCCAGGGATGGCCTAAGAACTTGACTTCCGGCCAGAGCAAATGCAGGTCTCTTCACCGGTCAGGGTGGAGCATGTCCTTTAGAAGACTTCACAGATCTCAGAGAGCTCCTGTGGAATTTCTGGAAGGTTCCCCTCCCGGATATGGTGCGCCGTGCGCCACAGCTATGGTTAAAGCCAAGGCAAACACATCTCCTTTGGGAGGTGCTGATAGTCCTCTTGCAAAATCTCATTAACCAGGAAGCGACTATCACCCTCTTCCACTTTAGGTTTGTTTATTGATGTTGCATGACCCAAGTCACCAATCTTATAAATGACATTCGCAGAGAGAAACCAATCGGCTTCATTTTCATGGCTGGCCAATCAGTCTGTATACTAAGACAAATAAAGCCGCCACTCATTTCATGTCCAGGTGCACCAGGCCATAGCTGTGCTGTCCTTGAGGCTCAGGGAGATCTAAAGAATGTGCGTTGGGGCGGAGCGGGCCCAGGGGAGGGCGCTGTCTTGCACGCGCCGGCCAGCGTGCCCGGGTTCGATCCCAGCATCCCATGTGGTCCCCTGAGCACCGCCAGGGGTGATTCCTAAGTGCAGAGCCAGGAGTAACCCCTGAGCATTGCCAGGTGTGACCCAAAAAAGAAAAAAAAAAAAAGGATGTGCTTGAGTCTCCACTCCTGAAAATAACTGCCTGCCTTTGTGTTTGCAGTCTAGCAGCCTGCTGTCTTCCACTGTTAATAGTACTCATTTTTTTTTTTTGCTTTTTTGGGTCACACCCGGCAATGCTCAGGGGTTACTCCTGGCGGTGCTCGGGGACCATATGGGATGCCGGCGATCGAACCTGGGCCCGCGAGGCCCGCGTGCAAAGGCAAACGCCCTACCCGCTGGGCTATCGCTCCGCCCTACAGTTCTCATTTTGATGAGTATGTGGCTGCCTTCAATCCATGCAGAATAGTAACAGACCACGTGAGGGTGATGTCCCAGCACAGTGTGAGCATAGACTTCTCGTAAAACCAGTGTTCATTGGATAGTCCTAGAAAATATTTCAAATTATATGCTGTCTTATTTTTCTACCTACCTCACAGAATGGTGACCGCCTTCCTCTAATGAGTAGCAGTTTCTTTCTTTTCTTTTTTTTTTTTTTTTATAGAGGGTCAGTGGCTTCTGCTCGTGAGACAGGAGGTGAAGACGGGGAGCCCAGGGAAGGGGAGGCCCCTCCCCACTCAGAGGGAGCCAAGAGCCAGGTAAGTAGGGAGAGCAAGGAATCCCCCTGAGGCAAAGTGGACTTAAGACAGGGCTGGGGGACATGAGGCCATAGGTCTCTGGAGCTGAGAAGGGAATGATGGCATGGGGGGCCCTGGGGAGAAAACGCTGGTACAGAACAGGAGTATGGAGCCTACAGAGCCTCCCCCAAGGAACCCCCAGGCCAGGACAAACCGCGGAGGCAAGTTCAGAGGTCTGGTGACAAGGAGGACCTCTCTGGTCCGCCCAGGGCTACCCTGTTAAAGCCCGCCAAACCCACATGGCACATGATGAGTCAGTTGGAAACAGAATGTCTTGGGGTGAAGGATGAGATCCCTCTTGCTCTGAAGGCGTGTGTATGGGGGAGGGGGGAGGTCCATAGCCCAAGGTTACTGGCAGCTCCTTGGGTCCACAGCCCAAGGTTACCTGCAGTCTCCTGCAGGGTCCTACCTGCCTGTGCCCTCAGAGAACTTTCCAGAGAAGCCCCCATTCTCCGCCGGAGTGGCCTGGGGTCCACTTGTATGAGAGCGCAGTGGGGGAGACTCCTAGGGGAGAAGTAGGAGGGGTTGATTCTATTAAAAAACACCCAGAGCACGAGGCACCTGAGCCCCACCACCCAGATACCCTGTGGGGACACAGGGATGTCTCCGACTGCAGCCTCATGATGAACTTGTGGACTTGGGGTCCACGAACTCCTCACAGGGCTTGAATAGCACCTTCTCGGTGCTGACCACCAGGCTGAAGGCCTGGTGCTTGAGCAGGAACACGAGGCCTTCCTTGAGCCCACTCGTCACTGGCTACTCATTCACCAGCATCCACTGCTTGGCCAGCCAGAGCTCCTTGTGATTCTGGATGGCAGGGCCGGCCGCCAGGTAATGTTCCAGGAGGCCTTGGGCCTCACCATGGGTGATGCGGAATCCTAGGTGCTGTGGGAGCCTGTCGTGTGGTCCAGCTGCCACTTGCTGGTGTGCAGGTACTTCTGCACGGCCTGTGGACAAAAAAATGGCCTGGGCAGCCTCCCGGGGATTCTTCTGCTCCTCCTCCTGCAGCCGTTTGCTATGAGCGAAGGCCTCTTCCACAGCCACCACGAACCTCATTTTACAGGTAAAAGGCTCCCCCCCTGCAGCCCAAGGCCAAGGATCTGTGGTGCACCTCACCAAGTTGCTCCTGTCCAGCCCAACTGCATCTGTCCAGCCTCACCTGGCCCACCACCTACCCATCTCCTAGCAGAGCCATGAGTAAACTCTGAGCAACACTGGGTGTGACCCTCACCCCCTCCAAAAAACTTGAAGTTATCTCCTTGCCTGGAGCCAAGGTTGAGTTTTAGGCCACACCTTAAGTGCTGGGGGTGGGAGTAACCATATGTGGTGCTGGGAATCGATCAGGTTCAGCCACATGCAAGGCAAGAATCACCACTGTATGTCTCTCCAGCTGCCTAAGTTTTTGTGCCACACCTGGAGGTGTGCAGGGCTTACTCCTGGTTTTGTGCTCAGGGATTGCCCTGAAGGGCTTAGGGGGACCATAGGGGTGCCAGGGATGGAGCCCAGGTCAGCAGCATGCAAACCAAGTGCCCTCCCACGCCAAGCTGAATTTTTAAGAAGCATCCTTTTAAAACCCTTTTAAGAGATTAAAGACTGCACAAGAAGTCAACTGACCCTCCATTTGTGAGTGTTTATTAAGCAGCTACTGTAGGCTCGGGTCCGATCACTCTTCATTGTAGGGATAGACAAGGAACAAGAAGTCGGGCGGCCTGTGGAACTTACATTCTAGAAGGGGTAGAGACATCAGTATACAAATAAATAGACAGCCAGTGAGAATTTCATATAGAAAAGAAAGCAGGTGTGTAGCAGGTGTGACACGAGCTTGGCGGCAGAGAGGTGCTGAGTCACCGTGGAATGTCAGAAAGCCCAGAGTACATAGGGGGGAAGTACCCAAAAGGTCTTCCTATTCCCCTTCCATATATATATCCTGGTCCAAGGGATTCCAAAGGAGACCATGCCCAGGAGAGTGAGGGTCCCACCTTTATTATGTGGCTTTCAGAGCCAGAGGGACAAGCCTGCAAGGCAAGGAGTCAGCTTGGGCCGGAGCGATAGCACAGCAGTAGGGCATTTGCCTTGCACGCAGCCGACCTGGGTTCGATCCTCGGCATATCATATGGTTCCCCGAGCACCGGCAGGAGTAATTCCTGAGCAAAGAGCCAGGAGTAACCCCCTGAGCATTGCCAGGTGTGACCCAAGAAGAAAAAAAATTAAAAAAAAGGAGGAGCCAGCTGGCCCCTCTCCTGGGCATGGCACCCATAGCTCCCGATGTGCCAGGGGAAAGGCGGGCTCCCTGCTTTTGGGGAAATGTCGCCCCCCCCTATCTCCATCACTCAAGTATCCTCAGCTTGATTCAAGCCAGACCCCAGCGCTGAGAGCCTGGCCACCAGCTGAGGCAGTTTGGGTGTGCCCATACCCAGCGTGCTGGCACCCAAGGGCACTCTCTGCATGGGCAGGACCTAAGCCTCCTTCTGGTTTGAGGTCCAGGTCCTTAGACATGACAGGGGTGGGAGAGCAAGATGCCCTTCTAGCAGATCAGACCATACACCAGGGAGACGGGGGCCTGGAACCTTCTAGAAGGGAAGGGGAGTCACATGGCACCGTGCGACTCCCAGGCAGGTGGCAGTCAGGGGTGTGAGGCTCAGGGTCACTTCTTCCGGGAGGCGGTCTGCTGCGTCCAGGGCAGCCATGTTGCGAGCAGCTGTGACCAGGTGGACCACACTGATGAGGGACTTGAGCAAGGCAACAGGAGCGGTGATCCAGAGGCCCAACCGAAAAGACCCACAGAGCCCACTGGGGGAAGAGAGCAGGGACACAGGTGAGAAAGGGGCCCAGGGGCCTCAGACCAGAGCCCTCCCCTCCGCCAGGCCCATCTCCTACCTAAAGGTCCCTCGGAGAAGTTGAACAGGTAGAGAAGGCAGTAGAAGAGCTCATTGCCAGCACACAGGGTAAACAGAGCGGGCTGCGGGAAGAGCAAAACTGCTAGTGCGCCCCCTCCTCCCCTCCATCCCCAAGAGCCCCTCTGGGGATCGGAGCATGAGAGACTGTACTGAGGAAGGCGGGGGGTGGGCGAGGGCAGGAGCTGAGCAGTGGCCGACATTACTTATCTCCAGCAAGCGCCTTCATCCAGAGGCTGCCTTTGCTCCCAGAATCAAGTCCACACCCTGAGGCCTGGCCAAGCTGCGCCACCAGACCAGCAGCCCCAAGCCCTGCCCATTCTCCTGGGCTGAAGGCACTCAGGTCCCGCCTCCCTGGCCGGGAAGGCTCACCCTGGAGGTGTAGTAGATTCGGAGCACTGGATTTCCGGACAGGTCAATCATCTTGTGACTCTCACTGCCTCGGACCACGGAACTGGGAGAATGGAGAGAGAAGCCAAGAGCAGCCATCCGTCAATTTCCTGCCAACCTCCAGACGGGCTTCTGGGAGGGCCTCTGCAGTGCCCAGGAGAAGCGGGGTTTGGTCAGGGACACTGAAAGCCCACGACTACCTAGCTGGGGGCAAGGGGAGGGCTCAAAATCCACATTCAAAAGTCCCATGTCCTGCACCAAGATCTGTTGTCACCTATTTGGAATCCACTAGTCTGAAGGCTTTGGGGACACTCAGTCCCACTGTCAACTGGCTGGAGACCAGCTCTGGGCCTGTCAGAGCCTGAGAAGCCAGAAGCCGCCCCAGATCTCCCACCCACTGCTCCTGCAGACCTGTGGAGGTGCAGCCAGTGACTAGCCACGTCTAAACTCATGCTGAGCTGGAAGAGGAGAGTGGCGCGGGGGTACAGCAGGGCGAGGTTGACCAGCAGACACATGGTGGAGCAACGGTCCGTCAGCATGTCCAGCATGGCTCCAAACCGGGTCCCTGGAAAATGGGAGCTGTTAGTGGGAAGGGACGGCAGGGCTGATAAACTCTGAACCTGTCTGGGAAGCACGCAGGGCTGGGAGGTTGGGCAAGGGTCACAGGGACATGCCTCAAGGCACGACGGGAACACAGGCATGAGAAAAGACCTGGCCAAGCCCTCCACCCCAGACCCAAGGGGCAAGTCACGGGGACTGGAAACCCGAGGCGGAGGAAGTCTCCCACGTGAGGCTAGAGAACATGAACAAAACTCCACCAACACCTGCGACACATCCGCCCTTCCTGCCCACCCTCTCCCTAAACGTGCTCTGGTGTCCTGACTGCTTGTGCACCGGCACTCTCAGCCGGCCCGTCAGCACACGGTGACTCATTGTCTTCTGAGACCATCACAGCCACAGCTCGGCCCCATCTTGCTCTAACATCCTCCACCCTTACAGGCTTCTCAAAGGCCAGTGAAGTCCCTCTGCTACTAAACAGGACCATCCGATTCCCAAAGTAGTACCCGCCACCCCCTGGTCGGGAGGTGTCCATCACCTTGATTAAGGGCTCGAGCTGCGTGTCCATCGAAAGCGTCCAGCAGTCCGCTGAGCAAGTAGAAGGAGGAGGCCGTGAGCGGACAGCAGGGCATGAAGTAGAAAGCAATGAGGGCGAAGACGATCCGGGCATAACCTTGGAAGGCGGCCGGAGAGAGACAGGCTGGATCAGGGCGCCTGTCCAAGACCCTTGCCCCATGGATCGGCCCCAGCCCGACAGCACTCACCGATGAGGTTAGGCACAAACAGGAAGATATTCTCCTCCGGCATCGCTGCGGTCGGATCGGGCGGTGCCAGCGCTACCCCAACCCCGTCGCGGTCCTCACCCTCCGGCCTCGCTCATCGGCCGCACGAACTGCGAACGGGCCCCCAGAGCCCCGTTTCGCTCCCAGGTGTTAAGGCTCGCACGCAGCAGCCGACCCAGACGGGCGCGGGGCACAGGAGAGCGCGCACACCCCACCCTCCCGGGGGCAGAACCTCGCCCCCCGCCTCCAGCTGCGGCTTCTACTGAGCCAGCTGTGCTCGGCTTCCGGGAGTCCCGTCCTCGGCCCTCGCCCTTGCAAAATTGGAAAATGGAAAAGAGGCAGGAACAACGGCGTGGTCCCTTTAAGACGTGCCGGCTTCCTTTTCCTTTTTTTCTCTCTCCGCCCCGGTCTTTCGGCTCCTACCAAAGCACGGAGTATCCTCGGTACCGAGCGAAAGAGGTGAAAAGAAGAGAGCAACAGAGGAGAGCTGAGTGGGTATTTCTACTTTCCTTTCTGAGGGACTATAACTTCCAGGACACAGCGATATGGGAGAAGCTGCCCTCCGCACCGAGTCCGCGCACCCCCACAGCAAGGCATTGGTACAGTCCATACCGCCCCGCCTCGCCCCGCCCCGCCCGGCGCGCGGCCCCCTTGCCTCTCGCGGTCTCCAGCTGCATGGGGCGGGCTAGAGGGGCTGAGCGCCGCCTGGGCGAGGCTGCTTCTCGCGCGCCCCAGTGGCCGGAGGGTTAGGTCAGCACCCGTTTGCTTCCGCGCCCCCCACACCTTCTCCAGTAAAAACCTGGCGGCTGGTGGATGCTGCATGCTGGGGAGACGCTCCCTCCCCACCCCCCCACCCCACCCATGGTTCTAGAACCTCCAGTCTCCTGGCAACCCCACAGCTGCGGAACCTTCAGCACACGAGAGCTCCCCTCTTTCCGTCCTTCCTCCCCTGCTCCAACTTCCCTCCCCCCAGCCCTTGTTAGGGGTTCTCAGTCTCCTTTCTTCCCAGTAGCCAACGTTCCAGTCTATTGGCAGGTTGGCTCTCTGCCTTGGCTAGGGAGGCCCTTGTGGGAGCGCCCCTCAACGCCCCCGCCCTCCCCATGGACCCTCCGGCATCCTAGAACTGACTGAGGTCACAGGATGGTTCCTCCAAAGGCCTTACTTCAGTCCGGGTGCAGGGAATGGGGGTGTGGGTTCAGGAGAACGGGCTGTTTCTTAGCAGAACCCTTGCTCCATCTGTACTCAGGCGATGGCGTTTAGTCCTGTCAACACGGAAGAAATGAGCAACCGACCCAAGTTAGCCACAGCCTCTGTGACTCCGGTGAGCACTGGGGAGGAGTTTAAAGTGTTTCCCCAGGAAGTGGGGCAGGACCACCCTGCAGCCTGACATTTCGCTCAACCGCGAATCCATGGCGCCTCTTGGGGGTCTGAGACTCCGGAAGACTTTTTTTTTTTTTTTTTCCTTTCTGGGTCACACCTGGCGATACTCAGGGGTTACTCCTGGCTCTACTCAAGAATTACTCCTGACGGTGCTTGGGGATCGAACTCGCACAAGGCAAACGCACTTCCTGCTCTGTTACCACTCTGGCCCCCGGAAGACTCCTGGCCCCACTGCCCATTCCTGGGTGCCCGGGATCTTCCAGCCCAAATCCCAAGGCTCTGCCCTCCAGCACAAACTCTCAGCCGCACTGCCCTGAGCTGCGCCCATCCACGATGGAGCCACCAAGGCGAGCCTCTGATTTTCCTTTCGCAGAAGGTGTCTTTATCCCATTCTGAGGAGTACCTCACCTGGATTAGCACAGAACTCACCAATGAGGCTTTGTTTATTGCTGGCAGCAACCTGAGCCCTGAGCCCACCATGAACAAACAGACACAGGACCAAGGGACCCAGATATCCAGACAAGGTGGTTACCGCCCCCACCCCACTAAATGACCTCGTCCAGAGAGTTCTCAGACCCCTGATTCCTAACCTCTTCCTGCCCACCCATTGCCTCTCCAAGAACCTGCCCATTTATTTCCTGGGATCTCTAACCCAGTGCCCACTCCTGTGACCAGGAATGTCCCCAGACCCTTGACCGCTAACCACAAGGAAACTCACTTTCTCCTTCCAGTGTTCTTTACCAAGACCCGTGGCACTGACACCCGGTGAGTGAGCTGCATGGCCGCCAAGAGGGAGGGGCGGACATCTCACGCGGAGGGTGCTGGGTGAGATTTCAACACCCTGCTTTCTTTTTTTTTTTTTTTGCTTTTTGGGTCACACCCGGCAATGCTCAGGGGTTTCTCCTGGCTCTGCACTCAAACTGCGTCCGGGGCCTGGTGGGGCGGCCCCTACACTCAGGATTTACTCCTGGCGGTGCTCGGGGACCATATGGGATTGCAGGGAATTGAACCCGGGTCGGCCATGTGCAAGGCAAACGCCCTACTATCGCTCCGGCCCCCTGTTTCTTGAATTTGGAGCTCTCAGCCCTCCTCTTTCCTATCTGCCATCTCTAGCAGTGACAGAAACCATACCCACTCCAAGGCACACCTGCCGTCCCCACGAGACAAGGTAAGCCCAGGGGTGTCACGGCCATTAACATTTGCCTATTTATTTATTTATTGCTTTTTGGGTCACACCTGGCAATGCTCAGGGGTTAATCCTGACTCTGCACTGAGGAATTACTCTGGCAGTGCTCAGGGGACCATATGGAATGGAATGCCGGAGATAGAACCCAGGCCATCACGTGCAAGGCCCTACCTGCTGTACTGTTGCTCTAACCCCAGAGTAAAAGCCTTTCAGTGTCCTCTTAAGGCCCTAATAGCATCTGCCCTAATAGCATCTCTTCTCCACACCATTGTTTCATTACCTGGAATTGCTCTTCAACTTTCCCCTGCTCTCTGGCACACCAGCCGTCTCCTTTTTCCTGCAACAGGACAATCATGTGCCTGCCTTTGGACTCATCAGAGGGTGCTAGAGGAGGCCAGAGAGCAGAGAGGCAGTTCTCTGTAGCAGAAGTTGTGAGTCAGAGCCTGGTCCTGGAGCTCCACTGTGCGGGCCAGAACCCCTGTGTGCTGTAACCACTGGTCCACATGTCACTTCCAGCCATTCTGCAGCCAGTGTGTGTGGACACCCTTGCGAAGGGAGCGCTGCAGATAGAGACCATGGGCTCTGCTGCTAGGAGTGGGACCCTCAGCAAATCCACAGCTGAGCGTGCGAGCACTGTGGCCCAAGCGTGAGCCGCCCATACACCTGCATGTGTGTGGTTTGCAGTCGTCATATCAACAGCAATGAAAAGAGGGGGAGCGGGAAGGGGCGGGGGGTGGAGATAGAGCAGGGGGTTAGGGGCTTGCCTTCAACCTCAAACCTCACCAGCAGTGATTCCTGAGTGCAGAGCGAGGAGTCAGGAATCAGGGCTTCCTAAGCATCTGTGGGTGTGACCCAAAAAAAAGAGTAAGTCCTGAGCACAGCCAGGTATGGCCAAAATAAATAGATAAACAAATAAATGGAACAGGTGAATTACAAAAAGAAAAAGAAAAGATGGAGGCCAGAGTGATAGTATAGTGGGTGTGCCCTTTGCCTTGCATGCAGAGACCCAGGTTCAGTCCCCACCATCCTATATATGGTCAATTGAGCACAGCTAGGAGTGATCCCTAAACACAAAGCCAGGAATAAGCCTTGAGCACAGCTGCATGTGGCCCAAAAGCAAATAAGCCAAAACCTGCCGAATGGGAATGCTAGGCCGGGGCGGGGCTCAGAGATGGAGGAGGTGAGGAGAGGCTGTGTGGGTGCCCCGTGGTGCAGCGATAAAGGATGAAGCTCTGATGTGCTGATTGGCCACAATGGAGAGAGGCAGGGAAGAACCGAGTCTCGCTGTGTACTGAGTGTGTGTGCCGGCCTCGGGGAGAGTTCTCTGGTTGGGGCTGCTCTTTCAGGCATTCTTCATGACCAAGACAAAACAGAGCACTTCCCCCTCCCCCCTCACACCCCCTCCAGGTCAAGCCAGGACTCTGGTCCCCAAGGCACTGACTTTCTTTGGAACTTTGATCTCTCCCAGTCTGGCAGTTTTGCTAGAAGCAGCTCAGAGTAGAGACCAGAGCAATAGCACAGAGGGAGGACGTTTGCCTTGCTCGTGGCCTACCCGATTTGATCCCCGGCATCCCATATGGTCCCCCGAGCACCACCAGCAGTAATTCCTGAGTGCAGAGCCAGGAGTAACTCCTGAGCTGGGTGTGGCCCAAAATAAAAAGAAGAAAAAAAAGCAGCAGCTCAGAATAGAACCTGGAATTTACTAGCTGACCTGTTAACCTGAGTGCCCAGTACAAGGGGCTTCTCTTTCAGAGGAGCTGGATGAGAGGCTGTGTGCGGCCCTCCCTGCCCTCCTAGGAAGGAGCGGCTTCATGCACCTTCCCACATGGCACATGACTGAGGCTGCTCCACAGCTCGTGCCTAGTGCCTTCCCCTCATCCATCTGCCAGTCTCATATGATCTTCAGGCTCTCACTCAGCCTTAAGAATACATGGAGGGGCTGCAGTGACAGCACAGCGGGAGGGCTTTTGCTTGATCCCCGGCATCCCATACGGTCCCCTGACCAAGCGAGGAATAGTTCCTGAGTGCAGAGCCAGGAGTAACCCCTGAGCATTGCTGGGTGTGACCCCCCCAAAAAAAAAAAAAGCCAAAAAGAATACACGGAGAGAGAGTAGAGATGATGAGGCACGCAGCCAGGCTCAGTTTCTGGCATAGGGTCTCTGAGCAGCACCAGCACAAAGCCAGGAGTAAGCCCTGAAACACAACTGGGTATGGCCCAAAAATGAATTAAGGGAGAGATAAAGAAAATCTGGGCCACACACATAGAGAGAGAGAGAGAGAGAGAGAGAGAGAGAGAGAGAGAGAGAGAGAGAGAATGATGGAGAGTAAGCACTTGCCTTGCTTACAGCCAACCTGGGTTCTTATCTATCTATCTATTTATTTATTTATTTATTTATTTATTTATTTTTTTTGGCTTTTTTGGGTCACATCCTGCGATGCTCAGGGGTTACTCCTGGCTCTGCACTCAGGAATTACTCCTGGCGGTGCTCGGGGACCATATGGGATGCCAGGGATCGAACGTGGGCTGGCACAGGCCAGCCGTGCAAGGCAAATGCCCCTACCCGCTGGGCTATCGCTCCCAGCCCCCTTTCTTTTTTTCAACCTGGGTTTTAATCCTCAGCACAATTATCCACAAGGGGCCGGAGCGATAGCCCAGCGGGTAGGGGCGTTGCCCTTGCACGCTGGCCTGTGCCAGCCCACGTTCGATCCCCGCATCCCATATGGTTCCCTGAGCACCGCCAGGAGTAATTCCCTGAGTGCAGAGCCAGGAGAAACCCCTGAGCAATGCCGGGTGTGACCCAAAAAAAGCAAAAAAAAAAAAAAAAAGAAAGAAAATGTATGGGTGGGTGGATGGGGTGGAGTAGGTAGATGGGAAAACGGACAGATTCCTAGAACTCTCACTAGCACTTCTACGTGAAGCTGTGCTTTAGGGACTGGAGAGTAGAAGGCAGCAAAATCCGAGTCCTTCCTTGAGGGGCGAGGGTGAGTGATGGCCTGCGTCAGGTGATGAAGGAGATAAGCACGTGACATGGACAGAGCTGGAGGGGAGGGTAGGTGGGTGAATGCCGAGTGGGAGAGAGTGGCCAAAGGAGGGCGCAGGCCAGAGCTCGGGTGGGTGGCTGGAGGCTCGGTGCTAAGGGTCCACACAGTTTGCTCTTTTTTTAGGGAGCTCTGCCTAGCAACTTGACATCTGGAGGTTGAGCCCTCCGTGGTGCTATTCTCCGACTCAACTTCCCTCCCCAGCCCTGTCCTCCTAGATCATGCCTCAAAGCCTCTTTGATGACTCTTTTAACCCTTTGGTGTTCAACATGGGAACTCCGGGAGCCACCAAAGTGCTTTGGAATAGACCCCCGCTGGCAAAGACATCATCACACATCAAACACTTTAATAAAGAAACCGATCCCCCGCCCCCACCCACCCCCAGCCAACAACAGTCCCTGACGTGCTTTCTCTGGAGACGTGGGAGAAGGCTCTGTGCACTCGCGGCAGACACTAGAGCATACTGGAGGGGGCATGCCTTCAGGTAACCTGGCAACCGTTATCAGTGTATTGGCACGGGAAGGCTTGAGTCCAAATCCAACCTTCTAGTCAAACTCTCCTCTCACCCCTAAAGCTCTATCAGCAGCTCCAGTGCAGGGCCGCCCCTGCCTCTG
The DNA here is from genome assembly GCA_021461705.1 of Cryptotis parvus. NCBI lineage: Eukaryota > Metazoa > Chordata > Mammalia > Eulipotyphla > Soricidae > Cryptotis > Cryptotis parvus. The sequence continues at coordinate 6,319 of JAJIBD010015706.1, read as the reverse complement.
AAGGGCCACCTCTGCCTCAGTGGATACACTCTCCTGCTGTGCCCCTGGGAGTACATCAGGCTCACCACAACCAGAGGACATGCAGTAGGTTTTGTGCCTTTTGCTTTGAAATCCCAGCCTGGGCTGGTTGGAGCCTCCTGAGGAAGTCAGTTCACAACTTGAGACTCAGTTTCTTTAGCTGATGAAGTGGATTATCTCCTTTTCTCAGGTAACTTGTAAGTCATGAATACATCATTCAGGCAGGAGAGCTGGCACCAAGCAGGCACAGTCTCTGTATACAGGAGCGCCAGGGTCAATCCTGTGAGTGCTGCCAAGAGCAACCGCTGAGCAATTTGCCAGGAGTCATTCCCGAGCATGGCTGACTCCCCCAACTCCCCCCAGAAAAAAAATTCTAAACCAGCAACAAAATTTATACACAAAGAGTTTAGCACAAAGCTGAGCACAGAGTAACTGGCTCCTGATGTGGGCTACTACTACCCAGCTGCGTTTGTTTAATATTCCCCTGAAACACACCCTTTGAGCATTTCGTGATTCTTTTCTTCTTCTTCTTCTTCTTCTTTTTTTTTTTTTTTTTTGCCTTTTTTGGGCCGCACTGGCGATACTCAGGGGTTACTCCTGGCTCTGCACTCAGGGAATTACTCCCGGCGGTGCTCGGGGGGACCATATGGGATGCTGGGGATCAAACCCAGGTGGGCCAAGTGCAAGGCAAATGCCCTTCCGCTGAACTATTGCTTTTTCCCCCTCAGGATGCTTTTGAGGGTTCACAAATGAATGTTTTTAACATTTTAATTAGGTAAAATTCAATCTGGAGAACTTTGAGACAAACAGGCAAAGATTTCTTACACTCTTCCAAACTAGGTAAAGGAAACAGGCTATGAAACATACTCAGTGTTTGGGCTGCGAATCTGAGCAGAGCTCGGTAACACAGAACAGCAAAAATCCTCCGAAATGATGAAGGATGGGGGAAGATGCTGCCCTCGGAGGATATAAACATCTCCACTGGAGGCTTTTAGGGAGCCTATCAGGAGACGGATCAAGAGCAGTTCGCCCGGTCACACAGTGGAGTTGACAGAGGGGAGATTCCTGCCATCCCGACAGACATGCACCTGGGAGAGACTCGGGGTCCTGGGGTCAGGAGAGCTTGTCCCAGAGGTCAGGATTCTGGCCCTGACCAATGCCCTGTGCCCAGTCTTGAGTTTCCACCTTTTTTTCTAAACGGGTCCCCTGTCCCCAAGCCTCTTTCCCAAGAGGCTACTGTCACAGTATCCAAAGCTCAGACCCATCTTCCCATACCCCACTGGCCCAGTTACAAGTGATGTTCTGTTTATTGCTCAAAAAAAAAAAAGTCCAGCAGCAGAGGTGGAGAGATGGTGGGCGGGGAGACGGCAGGAGGCGGGTATATCCCAGCGTTCCTTCTTCCCGCTCTGACCCCCAGCTCACAGGACATCTGGGAAGAGGGGAGCCATCAAGCCTCGGGAATAGCAAGGCTTTCAGGTCAAGTCCTGGGGCGTACCCTCAGCTGGAGAGGGGCAGAGATGCCTTCCAAGGCTCCAAAAACTGGTGGGGGGATGGGGTAGGCCCCTGTTTGGCAATTGAGAAGAGGTGGCTTTGGGCGGCGGGATGCTGGTTTATTTACTGTGGGGTCCCCAGGGCCTTAAACCCCCTTGTGGGACTGGGGGCTATTTACATAGGAGGGAGGAAAGGGGCAAAGACCAAGTCCTGTTCTCCCTGCCCAAAAGGAGGCGGGAGGGGCGTCCTGGGTCCTGCAGCCTTAATCTTGGGGTTCAGATGGAAACTTCATACTCCCGTGTATCCTGGAGACAGAGAAATGGGGTCAGTGCTTTAGGGGCTTGTGGGTCGTCGTGACAAAATGAAAAGGAGCATCTACAAGAAAGGAGAGAGGGGCCGGAGGGATAGCACAGCGGTAGGGCATTTGCCTTGCATGCGGCCGACCCGGGTTTGATTCCTGTCATCCCATATGGTTCCCCAAGCACCACCAGGAGGTAATTCCTGGGCGAAGAGCCAGGAACAACCCCTGAGCGTTGACAGGTGTGACCCAGAAGCAAATAAAGTGTCTGGAGCATTGGCCGTCCAGGTGGCAAGGGCTGAATCTGGCCGTGGATATATCGTGCTCTTCCCTTGGCCTCTGACACACCCATGGGCATTTGGGTGGTTTGAAACAACCGGAAGCTGACTCTGGGGTTTAAGGCTCCCAGGGGCCTCTGAGCTGCAGACCTGACCACTTCCTCTTGCTCGGATATGACTGGCTTTGCTCATGGCCATGGTCTTCATAGGCAGCTGAGTTTGAAATTCCCAAGACAGACTACAGAGCCCAAGAGAGGCTGCAGGTCCCGGGTGCACGGTAGCAGCCCAGGCTGGGTCTGGACTCACCCCGGCTTCATACAGTGGATTGCTGAAATCTGACTCCACCGTGATGGGGCTGTAGGAGTGGGAGCCCGAGAAGCCAAAAAGGGATTTTCCCTGCAGCCTAAAAAGGAGAAGGGGGTATCAATATTCCCTCAGGTTTCTGCATTAGGCTGGCTCCCTCCCCCCCCCCGCAGCCCCCAGGAAAGGATACTTACTTGGTGTAGTATATATAAACGCCACTGCCCAGGACAATGACCAAGCCTAGGGGCAGCAGGATGGCCAAGGCCAGGTTGCCCCCTCCAGCTGCCGGGACGGGTCTGTGGTGTGTGTCACTGCAGGGAGGAGAAGCCGGTAAGCAGGGCTCTCCCCGCTCCTGCGCCGCTGCTGCCTTGCCCTCCCAACTCAGCCAGGCCTGGGTGGCCACCTATGTCCTCACTGACCTTCCAGTTTTCGGTTGTCCAGGAGCTCCTCATAGGCCACTGCAGGGAGAGAGGGAGGGGGGGCGGGGTCTGAGCCAGGGAGGGGAAGGAGGCTGGGCAGGGCCCAGTGGGGCTGGGCTGGACTCCTGGTGCTCACTCCCTCAGGTTCCCCCTTCCCTGCTGGGGGTACGGTAGGGACAATGGCAGGGCCAGGCCTTCCCCCTCCTTCTCCGGATCCCGGAACAGTCAGGGTTCTTGGGCAGGCTGAGGCAACTGTAAACTGTTCCCAGGACAGGGCCACTGAGGCCTAGCCTGAGGGTGCTTACAAAGCAAGGCTCCCAGGCCCCTTAGGATTGCTCCATGACCTTGAATGTCCCAGGATTTGTAGAGGAGCCAGTGAAGGGGAAAGCCTCAGGAGGTGACTGGGGACCTCTGCCAGGGGCCCCAGGCCTATAGAGGCTACCTGGTGCCCACAGCCCCTCACAGCCCTTTGCACTCTACTTCCCAGACCACCCTGGCACCTTTGCAGAGTGGGGGCTGGCTGGTCCACTGGGAGGGGTGGCCGGGCAGGCAGGTGATGGTGACCTCGCCGATGAGCTCGAAACCCTCGTAGCAGAAGAAGCGCAGAGACTCGCCGGCCTGGTAGTGATGCTTGTAGAGTGTCTGGTAGCCGTTCTCAGGCACCCCAGGGTTCAGGCATGGCTCATACTTCACTGCAGAGATCAGGCCCATCAGATGCCGGCTGCACGGTCGAGTGGGCCCCCGGCCACCCTTCCCTGGGTGGCCCTCACTCCAGGCGCATTTGGGGGACGCGGTCACTCCACTTGGGGGTGCCCGTATCTCGACTGTAGCAGGTGAGGACAGCAGCCCCCTCCAGGCTGTATCCTGGCAGACAGCGGTACTGAACATGGGAGCCAACAGGGAAGCCAGCATCTGACGTCGTCCTGTGTCCGTTGGTGATCTCGCCAGGGTCTGCACACGTCATAACTGTTGGCAGAGGGCCAGGTCACTGGGAGCCAGGGCCTGTGAACATCTCACAGAAGCTTAGGGCTGGGGGAGGCCAAACCTCAGGCCACCCCACCCCACCCCTGGCCTCCGGCTACTTCCTAAAAATGGTGAGAGCAGCGACTGGGGGACTGAAGCCAACACATTTCCTATTGTCTGAGAAAACAGTGGCTGGCGCCCCAGAGGCTCCAGGGGAAATCTGGACTATCTGAACACAGCCACTAAATCCCAGCAGAGTGAGCCACAGCTCACTGTGGGACAGCTGCTGCCCTTGGCAGGTGGGTCCACCCAAGCCCACTCAGTCCAGCCCGTTTTGTGACAGGGGTTGTGGGTCCCGCTGCTGCAGACCGCTGAGGTGACAGTCTCGGAGAAGAGTTGTCTGAGTCTTGTAGAGAGCATTGTGCCAGGCACCCTTGCAATTCTGTTTGTCTGGCTAGTCGCCACATCCGGCTGTGCTCGGAGTGCAAGTACACTTTGCACTTTGTGACAGGGATTGCTCGAACACTGCTCTGGGGACCACATATGGCTGCAGGGCTTCAGAATCTGCACAGCCCACACCTTCCCTTACTACATCTCCAACCCCACTCTGCTAAATCTTTTAGCAATGCAGAATCTTACCCTGCTGGTCCTACAAGATCCAGGTCATTGGTTGGCCCAGGGAGAGTCAGAACTGGAACATACATAATCATGGAGCACTGGGCTGAGATTTAGGCATGAGTCTCAGATTTGGTGCTCTACCTTCTGGGCCGTGGGCCTGACCCTGTCCCTTGCTGACCCTGCCTCTGTCCTGTCTGGGTTCCAGGCAGGATACCCTAGGAACTGCCTCCACCTGAAACCTGCCAAGTTCTCCCACAGGGGCCAGGTGGAAGACCCAGCACCCTAAGTCTTGTGGGAGGCTCCCCAAAGAGTGGCTAAAGACACCTCTTTCTGCTCTTCAAATTACAAACACTCCCAGCTCCTTTAAACGGCGCCTGCTTTGCAAACTCTCCTGGCCACAAAGCCATCCCTCTTCTTGTCCTTCACCGGACCCAGAGCAGCTGCTGCTTTTCATCATCTACAAGCACCAGGAGCTGCATGAAAACGTCCCTCACTCCTGCTTCAATGTGAGGGAAGATGGGAGATGTGGAGTTACTTCCGTCCAAGACAACGACAGCTAATCCCTTGTCTTTAGTTGTTCTGGGTATCTGTCCCCTGCCCAGACCTTGAGCTAAATCCTTTTTGTGAACCCCAACCCAGCTTGAGGATTCTTTTTGCTTTTTTTTTTTTTTTTTGGGGGGGGTCACACCCGGCAATGCTCAGGGGTTTCTCCTAGCTCTGCACTCAGGAATTACTCCTGGCGGTGCTGGGGACCATATGGAATGCCTGGGATGGAACCCGGGCTGCATGGGCCGGCCGCGTGCAAGGCAAACGCCCTACCCGCTGGGCTATCGCTCCGCGGAGGATCTATACTGCATTAAAATAAACCAAACTAGGGCTGGAGCGATAGCCCAGCGGGTAGGGTGTTTGCCTTGCATGCGGCTGATCTGGGTTCGATCCCCGCATCCCAGATGTTCAATCCCTGAGCACCGCCAGGAGTAAACCCCTTAGCACTGCCAGGTGTGACCCGAAAAGCAAGAAAAGGGAAGGGGAGGGGAGAGAAGGGGGAGGGAGGAGGGCTAGGGGCGAGCTCAGTGGCCAAGAGCCTGCCTTTCAGACACGAGGCTGCCTGTTAGATTCCCCCAGCACTGCCCACGCGCTGAGCTGGACCTGGTGGCCTCTCCCTTTTGTGACCCCCGACTCCACAACCAAGAATGTGCAAGCACCAAAACCAAGCCTGCTGCCTCTGGTCACCACAACCACAAAACGCCGTGGGTGGGAGGGGTGGGGGGCAAGAAACCAACTTCCCGTGCACCCAGGCCCTCCCTGACAAATGACCGCGGTAATAACGTTCGAGACTTGAATCGGGACTAGAGCGGGCAGCGCGGGAGCTGACTAGGACTAGCGCGGGTGCGGAGCGGGCACCGCGAGGGCGGCGCTCAGCAGGAAGGGTTGTTCCAGCTCCCTGAACGTCCACAGAGGGACGAAGACGGAAGCCGAGAGCGGGCTCCAGAGGGAAGAGTTTCGGGGCGTCGTGTGAAGTGGAGCCTAAGGGACACTAGGCCTGAGGAAGTTATGCGTGGCCCCAGCCTGAACGAATCCAAGCGAAGGCAGGGAGAAAGCAGAGCGCCAGGTGCGGGGCTTTGGGAAGCCGCGCGAGTCTGGTCGGGGGTGGTCCAGAGGAGCCGGGGCGGGCGTGGGAGAGACGGCGGCGGGGCCGGGAGTCGGGGGTGGTCCAGAGGCGAGGCTGGGGCGGGGCCAAGCCCAGGGGAGAGGCGGGGCCGGGAGTCGGGGGGTGGTCCAGAGGCGAGGCTGGGGCGGGGCCAAGCCCAGGGAGAGGCGGGGCCCTGGAGGTCGGGGGTGGGTCCAGAGGCGAGGCTGGGGCGGGGCCAAGTCCAGGGGAGAGGCGGGGCCGGGGAGTCGGGGGTGGGTCCAGAGGCGAGGCTGGGGCG
>JAJIBD010015705.1:0-17024 GCA_021461705.1 Cryptotis parvus | reverse complement strand
ATGTACCCGTCACACCACACACACATACCTGCCCCCGACACCCCATGCTAGGATGGCTGAAAACAAGCTCCAAGCCCGACGCACTCACAGCAGCATCTAACACCTAAACGTGCCGCTACACAGCTTCCCCAGCCCCCGCCCCGCTGTCCTGGTCTGCTGGTCAATTTTCACATTTCTCCGTATGCAGCTAAAAATATCTTCAGAGTGGCGAGATTTAAGCATTCCAATCTTTCCGTGTGAGGGCAGTCGAGGCGGAATCCCAAAAAGCAGTCACGAGAGTTCTGGGGCGAGGCGCGTAGGCCTGGAGCGGGGCAGGCCGGTGGCAGCGAGGGCTTTGCTCCCTGCCAAAACCCCAGCGGTGCCCTGCGGCCTCAGAGGACAAACACGGCCGGAGTCAGTTTCCTGCTGTGGCCCCCTGACGAGTGGGCTGGTGGGGCTGCAAGCTGAGAGGGGACTGTGGGCGCTTGCCTTCGTCCCCGACCGCTGGGAGGCCCATGACCTGCCCAACCGGAAATGTCCTGACAGGCACCTCCACAGGCGGCCCGGTTTTGCTGACTTAAGCCGCACTTGCCCTTAGAATGTGACAACCGGGGCTTCTTCCGGACTGTGAGTTTCTTACAGCCCTAGTGGGTCCCCGTCAGGCGGCCCCAAAGGGAAGTGGTGGAGGCGCCGCCACCCCACTGACTGAGGAGGGGAAGGGCTGGCAGGATGGAAACGCAGTCGGGGCTGGGGCTCTGCCTGAGTCTGCAGCTGAGCCTGCAGGCAGTTGGTGAGGCCGTCCTTGGTCCTTAGGTTTGGGGCTTGCTTCTGTGGCCCCCAGCGTGGCAAGAGCACAGCCTTGGGCCCCTGGGGCATGCGGAACCAATGCCACATGGCAGCAAGTGCCGGGATACTTCTCAGGCACGTGACCACGTTCCTGATGATGACCGCCACAGGGCTAACACCGCTTGGCTTGTCCAGTCACGGGGTCTGGGGAGGAAGCACATCGAAGGACCCCCAAAGTATCTGTACAGACAGCTGGGGGCTGGGTGAGGGGGCCCTGGGGCTCTCTGGTGTGGTTTGGACCTGCTGACCAAGCCTGAGTCACCTCCCTCGTGGTCTCTAGCTGGACTGTGAGGTGAGGGCCCAGGGTGCTGGGAACCAGCACTCACACAGATGGCGGGATGCAGCTAGCTTCCCACACAAGCAAAACAGGTACCCCTGGCCCATCGCCCAGACCCCGTTCGCAGTCTTAAGTGTAGAACAATGCCTTTGCCTTTTCCTGCAATCTGTGTCTCTCCTTGGAGACTTAGCACTCGCTTGGGGGTCCTCTCCACCACGCTCGAGAAGGCATCAGAAATGAGATGTCAGTGCCAGGCGGCGAGGGCGTCTGGTGTGGGATGGGTGCGCAGAAATACTTGATTTGGAAAGTAATGCTCATCATTCTGGACACAAAAAGTTTGTGTCTAAGATTCTTTTGTTCTCAAGGAAAAAAGGAATAGAAAGAAATTATAAAGGTTTTACTAGCATGAGACAAAGGATTTGAAAGATGGGAGATGACAAAATGCGTCCCAACAGGTCTCTGGTTTCTTGACACAGCCCACACCTTTGCCAACGCAAACCGAACCTTTTGGTCAGAGGAAACTCCAGGTGAGGACGCCGCGTGAGCAATCGGGGCCCCAAAGCCTCCGCACTCGGCCAGTTTCCACTGAAGACCGTGTGTGAGGCTTTCCCTGATCGTCAGCACTAGGCACTAAACGGGGCGAGAGGCGAGGAGTCCCCTGGCCGTCAGTGAGACGCAGTGGTCCCCGGAAGGCTGTTCCAGTGGACAGTCTGCCTTGGGACAGGGAACGCCAGCCAAGGCGCACCTTAGTGGGGCAAGTTTGAACAACTTGTCTGGTACATCAGAGTCCAGAGTCTTCACTTCTGACGAGTCCTGTTTTTTTTTCCTTGGCTCACACCCAGCATTGGGTGTTTGGTTTTTTTGGGTCATGCCCAGTGTGGGGTCAGGCTGAAAGCTCCGCTCCAAAAGGTTGCCAAGGATGGGCGGAGCGATAGCCCAGTGGGTAGGGCGTTTGCCTTGCACGCGGCCAGCCTGTGCCGGCCTGGGTTCGATCCCGGCATCCCATATGGTCCCCCGAGCACCGCCAGGAGTAATTCCTGAGTGCAGAGCCAGGAGTAACCCCTGAGCATTCCCGGGTGTGACCCAAAAAAGCAAAAAAAAAAAAAAAAGGTTGTCAAGGAGAGCTCATTTGCGCTCCTTACTTCCTGCAGGGGGGGGAGAGAGGGGGTCTGAGCAAGGAAACCCAAAAGCAGCAGAAGAAGAGAAGGTCGCACAAGGATGGACAGGCTTCTTGTAATTTATTTGAGTTATTCCCAAGCAACAGTTACAAAAAAGTTTTTAATTTTTATAATACTCTTGATAAGAAAATAAAATTTAAATAAAAATACATTCTGAACAATACAACATGGTCACACAAGTTCACTAAAGGTCTGATAATCTACATTTTTGAACTGGACACTGTAAAAACCTGTATTTCTTAGCAACATAGTAATTCCATGTTAATAAAAATGGAAGCCAGTAATAGTAATCAAAACTGGTCATTTCAGAGTGCACGGAGCCCCGAGGGCCTGAGGGCAGGCGCTCCCTGAAGCTGCCGGTCCCCACCCGGCGGAGGCGTCTCCTGACGGAAGACCGGACTCAGGCTTCAGAAACGAAGATGCAGCGTCACTTTCTCCTTTGTTATTTTTTAAATATATGTATATAGGAGAGCCTAGTTGTGACACTTAACTATTTACCCGTGATATTATAAACATTTCTTTTGGCAAATAAAATAGTTCAATTTGATAAACTATATTCCTTTGAGTTAAAAAAAAAAAACCAGAACCAAAACTGCCCATCATCTTACTACATGACCATTAGAAAACAAAGCTAAACAACAGAATACAACGATGACAACAACACAGCAACACACTGACCACAGATTACACTGAGGGAAACGGCTGAAGCGAGCCCAGGGTGCCTTCGCGGCAAGCCTTCTCCCTGCCGTCCCTGTCCTTGCTCCTCGGGGTCTGCAGGTCTGTAGGTGAAGAGAGCTGCCGTAGGTTTCAAGTGAGGAAAAGGCAGAGAAGCGGGTCTGGCGGCAAGAGCCTGAGGCCGTCTCAGGAAGGCAGCGCTGGGTAGCCTGCAGACGGCCGCCAACGGCGCTTCTTTCCCAGCGCTGAGCAACTACAGGGCCATCCGTTAAAATGCGCATCATCTTTCCCACTCTGCCGAGGGGCTCACTCTGGCCCGGCGGGCAACTTAAAATAAGCACATGACTGGCCTCCCTCCTTGGAAGAACATGCTATGTTCACACAACATGGATGCCTGCATCATGCTGCGATCTTGAGAAACAAAAGGGTGGTCTGATACCAGTCAGTGGTGCTCATGGGTCCTTTTCAGGAACTTTTAATGAAATTCGACAATTAGGGGCCGGAGCGATAGTCCAGCGGGTAGGGCGTTTGCATGCAGCCGGCCTGTGCCGGCCTGGGTTCGATCCCCGGCATCCCATATGGTCCCCCGAGCACCGCCAGGAGTAATTGCTGAGCGAAGAGCCAGGAGTAACCCCTGAGCATCGCCGGTGTGACCCAAAAAGCAAAAAAAAAAAAAAAAAAAAAAAAGAAATTCGACAATTATTAATTGGGTAGGGATATTCACATTTATAGATCAATTACAGTGTAGCAGATGGAACCTGTATCTAAAGGACGTTTGCAGACTTTGAAATGGGCCAGGGGTCCGTACCATGGTTCCGCGAGTCCTGATTCCTCCACCCTCTGGGTTTCACCACGGAGAGAAACCTAACGTGCAGTTACTCGTTTACAGACCAAAAATGTCATTTAAAACACCAATAACATAAGTGGTGAAATAAAGGTTGAGTTCTAGCTTATGCCTGGTGGGTGGGGTAATAAAAGGGCACTGCTAGCTGGACGCACAGTAAGAAGTCACAGTTTTAAACAGAAGTAAGTGTAAATACTCTACGGTGTGCAGTACCACGTTCAGAAAACGTCTCTGGGAAAGACCAAAGCAGAGTACCAGGAGGGTAATACTGACGGAGCAGAGCGGCTCCCTTTCAGGGCGTGACCTGCTCAGGCTGTTATTTACATTAAGGTTTTGAGGAGACACATTCATTAGGGGAAACTGAGGACTCAACAGTGGCTTGCCCAAATTCCATTAGGCTTAGCAGGCAGTAAGAAAACAGCGATGAGCTCGAACAGTTCAGCAAAGCAGGATTTCTAGGCCGAACACTGATCATTCAACTGATCATCAAGGCTCGATACGGCGAGTATCAAGTATAACCTGGGGCTGCCAGATTAGTAAAGTGCGCCGAGTGACTTGCCTCCGGCTCCGGGGCCCTGGAGGGACCTGAGCCTCGCGGTGCAGTGCAGTGAGCTCCCCGCCACCTTCCTGACGCTGGCGCCCTCCCCACCAGGAGCCCTGTCCTTAGACACGCTCACCGGACACAGAAACGAACCAGCGACACCCCCAGTGAGTACCTAGTGCCTCGAGCCGGGAGGAAGCAGGGAGCAGCCTCACTCTTGCCTGACATCCATCACTCATCCCACGCGTAAACAAGCTGCGCCCGGCTGGCGCCTCCAAAGAGGCCACGTTCTAGCAACCCCCGTGGACAGGCTGCAGCGGCCTCTGAGTCCTGACGCTGGCCCCACGTGAGCTGTAATGGATAATGGAGGAAGGAATCTCTCCTTTTCCTCTTTCTCCTGGAGAGGGAGGGTCTTGATGAACTGCACGGAAAGCTCTGGAGTGTCACGGGCTGGGGGATTCCTAGCTGAGCAACGATGTTGGCAGTAGAGAGCAGGCACCGATGGTAGTGAGGAGTCCACGGAACACGGAGTGTTACGAGAAGAGATGGTTTCTTGCTGTGGAGGAGTTCTCCTTTCGCTACAAAGGTTCATGAGGAAAGATGCTTTCTATTAAAGACATTGCAGAACCATGGCTTTCGACACATAAATAGGAAGGGCCTCTTGGACTTTCTCTGTTAATACGCCAATGGCAAGATTCCCCAGTAATATCAGTTATTAAATATTAAATACAACGTAAATGTAGGTGACACTAAAGCCAACGTTCATTCTTAAATACTTTGAACAAAGTATGACAAATCAAAAAAATACCAACAAAACCATCTTCCAGTTCTTCTGAATCAACTGGTCACACTCTCACAAGGTCTTTCCAACAATCGGATTCTCCCTAGAAAAGAGCAAAATAAAGTCACTTTTTTTTTTTTTTGCCAAAGCCCTAAAGAGTAAAGAACATTCCTAAACGGACAAAGAGCACACGCCATCCATTCACTACTTGCGACTTTCTCTTGATAACCCCTGATGCCCTGTTTGAGTCCGTGAATCCAACAGTGCTAACCCGACCAGCCATTACATGCCAGGCTCTACTCCACAGGCGTGGCTCAGCCACTAACAGAACCGAGGACACCGGCCCCGTGGAGCGGACCTTCTGACAGGAGAATACAGTGAATGGGGCAGCACCAGGGGACCCGTCACTCTTGAAGAGGAGAGAGAAGCCGGAGAGGCCCGACGGCAGGACGGTCTGACCTTGGCTAGGACCTGCTAAGGGACGCTCCTGTGCTCCTTGGGGAGCCGGATCACACTGCAGAGAGGCGAGGCTCAGTCTTCCTCTGGACAGAGGCTCCCTGGCCGGCCCGGACGTCAGAGGCACTCATCAGAGGCTCTGCATACCTGCGGACATTCACAGACCCAGGGAGCTAGCGCAGGTCAGGGACAGGGCCGAGGCCTGGAGAGCCGACCAGATTGGCAGAGGATCACTGGGGTGGGGGGGCCCAGATCCCTCAGAACTGAACACGCTATTTAAGATAAATACTTAAAACTCTGAGCAGGTGGACTCAAAGCCTACCAGCACAAAGGAGAGCCCAGGTGGGTGCCGGGCTTCCTGGCCTCCGCCTCCCTGGCTGGCTGCCTACTGCAAAGGCGCAGCTGGGGCCAGAGCTCTGGGCGGCCAAGAACCACACTCCGAGCTGCTCTGTGGTGGGACCTCGGTTCCACACAAGGGCCGGCAGCAGGGGATCAGGGACCCTCCTCGTCCCGGGAGAGGTGAGGCTCTAGCCGGCCCGCCTATCCCCCATCTGGAGAGCAGCCCCACAGGACGCTGAAGGGACCGAGTGAGCAGGCGGCCCGACGATAGGGCCAAGACACTGCCTTCCGCCACCTGACTACCCGGTGACAGGGCCAAGACACTGCCTTCCGCCACCTGGGGACTACCCGCTGACAGGGCCAAGACACTGCCTTCCGCCACCTGACTACCTGCTGACAGGGCCAAGACACTGCCTTCCGCCACCTGGGGACTACCCGCCAGGGCAGCTGCCGCCTGATGGCGAACGCCCGCCACCTGACTACCTGCTGACAGGGCCAAGACACTGCCTTCCGCCACCTGACTACCCGCTGACAGGGCCAAGACACTGCCTTCCGCCACCTGACTACCCGCTGACAGGGCCAAGACACTGCCTTCCGCCACCTGACTACCTGCTGACAGGGCCAAGACACTGCCTTCCGCCACCTGACTACCCGCTGACAGGGCCAAGACACTGCCTTCCGCCACCTGACTACCCGCTGACAGGGCCAAGACACTGCCTTCCGCCACCTGACTACCCGCTGACAGGGCCAAGACACTGCCTTCCGCCACCTGACTACCCGCTGACAGGGCCAAGACACTGCCTTCCGCCACCTGACTACCCGCTGACAGGGCCAAGACACTGCCTTCCGCCACCTGACTACCCGCTGACAGGGCCAAGACACTGCCTTCCGCCACCTGACTACCCGCTGACAGGGCCAAGACACTGCCTTCCGCCACCTGACTACCTGCTGACAGGGCCAAGACACTGCCTTCCGCCACCTGACTACCCGCTGACAGGGCCAAGACACTGCCTTCCGCCACCTGACTACCCGCTGACAGGGCCAAGACACTGCCTTCCGCCACCTGACTACCCGCTGACAGGGCCAAGACACTGCCTTCCGCCACCTGACTACCCCGCTGACAGGGCCAAGACACTGCCTTCCGCCACCTGGGGACTACCCGCTGACAGGGCCAAGACACTGCCTTCCGCCACCTGGGGACTACCCGCTGCACAGGCAAGCTAAACCCCAGCCTGGAGACTGAGGCTCTTGTCCCATATGGGGTTCTTGTAACTTGCAAAAAAAGTTAAAATAAAGTTTAAAACCTATGTTTTTTTCTTTTTGGGTCACACCTGGTGATGTGACCAGGTGTTTCTCAGGAGTTTCTCCTGGCTCTACACTCAGGAATTACTCCTGGCAATGCTTGGGGACCTTATGGGATGCCAGGGATCGAATCTGGGTCAGCTGCATGCAAGGCAAACGCCCTCCCTGCTGTACTACCGCTCTGGCCCGAAACCGATGATTTATTGTCAGTGACTGAACGGCTACGCCTATCCTGTAGAGCTACCATCTAGAATCAGGAATGAAACTCTCCTCTGGAGAGGGCAGTGAGCGGCAACGTTACGGTGCTAAGAAGTATTCCATGAATGGCAGTGAGAGTCCGTCAGCATGACGGAAGAGAAAGGCTGAGACTCGGGTGTGAGCTGGCGGAAAGCGGGAGGCACAGTAAAGGCATCTCCAGCGAGGCCGCAGAGAGGCAGCCGCGCCCCACGGACACTTACTTGCTCCCGTATTTGGCACTGCTCGACCTTTTCTTCCTGTACTTTTCATGAGGCTCGTCTAACTTCTCTATGAGGCTTTTTATTTGCTGGATGGTCTTGAAGGTCGTCACAGAATCCTCAATGACGAAGTTGGAATAGTCATCGGGCTCTTTCTGAGGGCCCTGATAGACTGCGATGGTCCCACAGGCCTCTGCAGGAACAAGAACGCCGCTGGTGAGACCACCCAAGCCCCCTCTGCCACCAGTTCCACAACAGTGCAAACAGGAACTTCACAAGAGTCCCAGCTTGGGGGTTTCCAGAGAGCCAGACCACATTGGGCTGATCACAGTTATGCGAAAGCAGCTTTCCACTTCATGGAGTTCTGCAGGAAAACAGCCCCTTTTAGGGCTGGCTCACCTCCACGTAAGTGAATCTATGACAAAATGACACTCGGCTCGTGACGAACGGCTCCAGTGCGCACTCACCTTCCATTTTCTGAAGCTTGAATATATTGAGGTTAAACAGCGAGTAGAGCCTTTCCGCTTCTCTGTCTTCGTCAATGTCTATCTGGATGTCTGCAGGGATGCCACTGATGAAAACGAAACGGAAGACACTGAAGGCTGTTCTCTGCTAATATGCCAAAGACTTTCGATGACCCGGGACTGAGACCGGAATCGCAGGATTTTGCAGAAGGGACAGAGCTACGTGTCGCGCGGGGGCCGGCAGGAAAGGAGCCCAGAAACAAAGCCGTCTCTCGCACTAGCTTCCCCTCACAGCGATGCCCTCAGGGTCGAGGAGCAGTCAGAACGCTCAGCGCTCCGTCCCTGCGGCCCACCTTAGGCAGGCACCCAAGGCCCCGACTATGCCCGCCACTGGGGACCACTTTCATCACCCCCAGAAGAAACCCTGTGGCCATGAGCACATCAGCCCCTCAGGCCACTAATCTACTCGCTGCCCTACAAATTCCATCTTTCTGTACACCTTTGATGAAGGCTGCAGAATAGTGTGTGTGTGTGTGTGTGTGTGTGTGTGTGTGTCTTTATCTTTTGGGTCACACCAGTGATGCTCTCCTGGCTTTGCACTCAGGGATCACTCCTGGGGGTGCCTGGGGGGACCACATGCGGGCAAATCGCCCGGCCCTTTTTCTCTGCAGGCTGCCGTACAGTAGTGACCTCTCCGCCTGGTTTCCTTCCCAGCAGGGTTTCAAGGCCAACCAGGTTACGGCATGACTCAGCACTTCCTTCCCTTTCTGGCGCGGTGAGCGAGACTGTCCCCACGTCCCGGGCCCCGCTTACGCCGTGCACGGCTTGCATCCCAGGGGTGCTCTCGCTGGTGTCCCGGCAGCAGAGCCAGTTCCCGTTGAGGTACGCCGAGGGGTGGTAGACGCTGAGCCGGTTCTGATTGCAGCGGCTCACCCGCACAGCACGTCGATCCACTCGTTAGCTTCCACGCAGTTGTTGGCCTGGACGTAGAGCGGTTTCTCCGTGTGTATGACCTGGAACATCTAGTCAGCAGTTAAGATAAAAAGTTAGTGACCCAAAAGTTAAACATGCCCTCCCCCCAAAAAAAAAAAAAAAAAAAAAGGATGTATGTGCAGGGTCCTACACTGTGCATACAGTTGCTCAGGTCACACCCACAGCTCCGAAACCCACAGGCCTCTCCAAGTTAGCATTAGCATGCCGTGAGTCTAGTTTGGGACGCCACTGCCGTCCTAGGGAACTGCGGGTGGCGGCCAAAGCGCATGGAAAGGCAAAGCGGCAGGAAGGCGCTGAAGCAAGGGCGCCTTGTGTGGCCTGAGTGACGGCTGAGCGGCGGCAGAGCAGGCGGGAGCTAGAACATGGGGCTGCAAAGGCTGAGACAGCCCCGGGAAGGCTAAGAACAGCGTGGGAGGCTTCAACAATAATTTTCAGGCGTGGGGGCTCGAGCGACAGCACAGCGGGTAGGGCGTTTGCCTTGCACGCTGCTGAGCATCCATATGATCCCCGAGCAGAGCCAGGTGTAATCCCTGAGCATCGCTGGGTGTGACCCAAAACAGGAAGAAAAAAAAACCTTTCAGACAGGATTAGCCAAAAATGGGTCATTCATTAGGGATTAAAGGCAAAAGTCTAACACACACAGGTTTAAAAGCTTTATTAACTATCTATGCAACTCACGTTTTTCTTGTTGAAAGAGCTCTCTTCCAGTTTTTCCACGGCAAGGATGTTTTTCACGGGGATTGTATAAATTGCATCTTTGCCTACATGGTAACAGAAGCAGGACAGAGTTAAAACACAATCAGAATTATAGGGTTTACACCCATCTTCTGGGGGGACACAGTCTGTTTCATGGAACATGTGCATTAGATTTCTGTGGTGACTTCCTCTTTATCTTAATATAATATTAAAAAAAAATCTAGGCAAATGTGGAAAATTTTTTTATCCCAATGTAAGGATAAAAACATTATGTTTCGGGGCCGGAGCGATAGCCCAGCGGGTAGGGCGTTTGCCTTGCACGCCGGCTGGCTTCTGCCGACCCAGGTTCGATCCCCGGCATCCCATATGGTCCCCGAGCACTGCCAGGAGTAATTCCTGAGTGCAGAGCCAGGAGAAACCCTGAGCATTGCCGGGTGTGACCCTCCCCCAAAAAAAAGCAAAAAAAAAAAACATTATGTTCCCTAAAAGTGGTTATATACGGACTGAAGAAATTAATATACTTTTTTTTTTCTTTTTGGGTCATACCAGCAGTGCTCAGGGATTATTCCTGGGTCTGCACTTAGTAATTACTCCTGGCAGTGCTTAGGGGAACCACATGTTGGGGTATCAAACCAGGTCAGCCACGTGCAAAGGCTCTGGCCCCCAAAATTAATATACTTAATAATAGAGACCCACTCAAGACTTGCTGAGACAAATAATTTGCTTCATTGCAGCATTACTAAGCTATGAATCTAAGAAGTCCTATGTAGATTTTTGTGATCTTCCAATCTAAAATTTAATGAAAGGGTTAACCCTCAAAAATACTGATTTAAAGTGATAGTGTTCATGCTAGCACCTACTGGCTAGCGAGCTACCAAAAAGGAGTGTAAGAAATAGAGAAACAAATGACAGACACAACTGAGCGGATCCTTAAGAACTGGAAATGGGGGCGGAGAGACGTCAGGTCAGGCGCTGCCCAGCACGGACGGACCCCGTCCAATCTCCAGCATTCCACAGGGTCCCCAGCACCTCCAGGAATGATCCCTGAGTGCAGAGCCAGGTGAAAGACCTAGGCCCAAATGGGTGTGCCCAAAGCCAAAAAATAACTTTAAAAAAGAAAAATGGGAAAAATTAAGGACAGTTTAGCTTGCTAAAGGAACACTATGTTAATACGGCTCATGAACAGGATGAATTTCACTTTATAATTTACCAGGGAATATAATTATTATTATTATTATTTTTTGCTTTTTTGCATCACACCCGGCAATGCTCACGGGTTACTCCTGGCTCTGCACTTAGGAATTACTCCTGGCGGTGCTCGGGCCACCATATGAGATGCCGGGATCGAACCCTGGCCGAGAATATAATTATAACCTTTATTGCCATTTTGTAAATTATTCTTAGAAAACCAAAACTCTGCTTTTCCCCTCTCAGGAAATGTTATAACGGCCTGGGGGCTGAAGTGGTGTGGGTTAAGGTCTTTACTATGTTTTGGGCACACAGGGGGCAGTGCCTGGGACCCGCAGGACGGACCGAACTGGGTGGCTACACGCAGGGCGGGCACACAGGGGGCAGTGCCTGGGACCCGCAGGACAGGACTGAACCGGTGGCTACACGCAGGGCGGGCACCTTACCTGCTTTATCTCGAGCCCTAAAATCTTCACTTTGTTTTGGGGCCACACCCAATAATGCTCGGGGACCATATGGGATGCTGGGGATAAAACCTGGGGCGGCCCGGTGCAAGGCAAGCTCCTGCACTCGCTAGACCATCTCTTGGGCCCCAGAGCTTCTCATTTCAGTCTATGGATGATGCGTAATATTTTGGTTAACAACAGTTATTTTGTTAATCGGGTTTTTGGTCTTGAACAGAGAGTTAAAGGAGCATTTCTTAGGCCTAATTCTGGTATAGTATCTGCAATGTGTGTAGTAAAGCAGAATCAATTTCCTAAAGAGATAAATTCACTGATTCTACCATTCTATGTCGACTATCTCCTTACTAGCAGTGTTCTACTTAATACAGTAACAGAACAGATGAAATTCTTAATGAAATCTTGGGAAGTCAGCTTAATTCCGTGGTTAGGGCAATCATTTCTGAGGAAATGGCACAGCACAGAGCATAACAGAAATGCCTGGGAAAGTCCAGTCACGACTGCTGGAAGTTTCCCTGGAAGCAGACAGGATCACTTACGGGGTAGGGAGGGAGTGAAACAAGGCAGCCACAGCCCGAGGCACAGGGAGGGAGGAAGAGCTTCAGCAGGTGGGCGTGCTGCGAGGGGGCTCTCTGGCAGCCTGGGGGGTTAGGGTTCAGGGGTAAGTTGCATTTAGACCAGCCAGCAGCCCCCGGCCGCACACATCATAAGCTCATCAGTGGGGATGCGGGGGCGGGACAGAGAGAGAGGAGAGCGCCAGCACCCAGGCACCCCACGCCCTTGCTCCCGGCTGCCGGCAGGAAGCACTGAACGCACCAGCAGCTGCACAGACAGAAACCACACAGACCACCGCGACCACATCACCCAGCAGCACACAGAATCACCTCTCTGGGGGCAGGCCCGGGACTGCAGTGAGGGGCCACATGTCCATTCAGCGGGCACCAGGCAGCCCTGCGCTGCCCAAACGTGTGGGAGTTCCTTACCTACAGATTTCTCACATCAGACACACGTACTTAGGTGACAACGCCACGGTTGCTGACAAAGGCTAATGCTGTAAGCGTCAAGCGCACTCGCCCGCAGACACACACTGATATTGCGGGGTTCACCTGAGCCAAGGGGGTGAACTGGAATGAAATGAGAGATGGAATAGCAAGTGGAAGATCTTCGCTGAGGACTCGCCAAACACTCAAGAGGAAAAAAAAAAAAAAAACCAAAAGTAGAAAGTTGGTTTTCTTTTTCTTTTTTTGGGTCACACCTGGTGACACTCAGGGGTACTCCCGGCTCTGCACTCAGGAATTACTCCATGAGTAATGGGGACTACGTGGGATGCTGAGGATCGAACCGGTTCGGCCGTGTGCAAGGCAAATGCCCTCCCCCACTGTGCTATCGCCCGGTCCCAAAAGTAGAAAGTTAAGATGTTAGTTGCCATAGTGGATAGATTCAAAGGTTTTACTGCCTGTCCGTGAAGCATTTCTGAAACACAGTTAAGAAAATCACCAATGGGAACATTCCAGAGCAAAGGCAGACTCCTTAGACTGAAGGACGCGCGGGTGAACGGGCGATGGCTACTGAGGCCTAGAACGGCACCAGAATTTTCAGAAGAAAACAGACTGAGCAGCACAGCGGCATCACACTCACGCCAGCAGCTCACGCAGCCAACCAGGGGGCTAAACCTCTCCAAGGTTCGAGGGAAATGATCGCCTCGCGAGCAGGAGCCTCTTACGAACCATAAAGCCTATCTGAACATTTGTCGAAGTTCTCTTGCAGAAGAAGAAACAAAACCCGGAAATACGGACAAAGTGTGTCCCCTTTAGAAACAGCGTCAGGCGAAGAAACAAAAGCAAAAGCAAGAAGGACAAACATGAAAGCACATGACTAGAGCAACAGGTTCAAGGACGAGAGAAGCCGGTGTTAGAATTCCAGACTGCCAGCAGGGGGCAGAGGACAGACGGGAAAGACCCCCAGCGTGACTGGAGATTTCCACTGCTGCCGCGAGAGACGCTCGATTCTGTTACTGACAGGAAAGCGGAGGAAGGCTCCCGATTCTTACTCTACATCAGCGCCCTGGCCGCGGAAAGGGGCGGAGGGGACAGTGCACAAAGGGCAGAAGTGGGGACCTAGTCTCCCCAAGGCGGCGGTCTCCCACGCCTCACTGCTCAGCGCAGGCGCTGGTCCCGGCCGGCAACTGGAAACTAGCTAAGCAGCTATGGCATTTTCCCCATAAACCTGGCAGGACATTTCTCTGGACCCGTCTACAAACAAATGGTTACAAACCACGGCCCAAGGGGCAGGACAGAGCCCAAGGACTGGAGCACATGCCTCAAGGTTACAGGCCGAGCTCACGGTTACCCCTAGTACCACATGAACCCCCAAACACCGGGCCCGGACACACAACCGTCGGCCCCTCCTAATAAGCCAAGGATCACTTAGAAGTGACCCACGGCTAACTGTATTTCCCAACATGCTTTGGCTTTAAGCCCTTCGTTTCCCTTCTGTAAAATCAACTTGCTATACCAAAATATAAAAAAACTGCGGATGTGATTTGGGGGTAGGGCGGGTGAACAAGCAAGGACAATTTGAAAAGTGATTTCTAGGGGCCGGAGCGATAGCCCAGCGGGTAGGGCGTTTGCCTTGCAGCGGCGCGGCCTGTGCCGCCGGGGTTCGATCCCCGGCATCCCATATGGTCCCCCGAGCACTGCCAGGAGTAATTCTTGAGTGCAAAGCCAGGAGTAACCCCTGAGCTTGCGGCGGGTGTGACCCAAAAAAGCAAAAAAAAAAAAAAAAAGAAAAGTGATTTCTAAAACATACCAAACCTCCCAAGTCAGAGAGGTAGCTCAGAAATTAAGGCACCTGCTCTGCGTGCTGTTGACGTCCGTTCAGTGGCCAGTACCCCCTGGGCACCTGCTCTGCGCGCTGTTGACGCCCGTTCAGTGGCCAGAACCACCTGGGCATGTGCTCTGCGCGCTGTTGACGCCCGTTCAGTGGCCAGTATCACCTGGTCCAGACCCAGGAGGGATGCCGAGGCAGCCGGGAGCAGTCCCGCTGCGCCAAATCGGATCTTTAACATCAAAGCCTGGTGTCTCCTTTCGTTTGTCTGCCCTCATTATTGAGCTTTGGGCTGCCCCTGGCTCTGCCCAGGGCTTCCTCCCAGCTCTGCTCTCAGGGTCACCTCTAGTGGGGCTTGAGGGGACCGTAGGAGGCGCCAAGTACCAATTCCAGACCGGCCACATGCAGGGCAAGCCCTGACCGCTGCACCAACCCTTCAGGTCCCTCACTGCTCTGGGCGGTCACGTGCAGGGCAAGCCCCTAAGCCTGCACTGACCGCCTCGTTCTGGACTTTGTGCACTGTGGTCTCTCCAGGACGTCAAACAGCACATACGAGGTCCTCAAACTACCTGCGGGACGTGAGACTAAATCAGTGATTTAGCTAAGATCCCTCTTTGTTCTTATATGAGAAAGCGAAAAACTAAGTTAACCTAAATGTCCTGAGATCTGTGTTTAAACCATCACGAAGCGTCTTTCATATTATCCACAGGAACTAATAAATTAGATATCCAACAGCCTCCGTGACTCCAAGTTACTTTGTACTGTGTGTATCTGGCAAAGGTGTTTCATTCGTGTTACCTAGAGAGCGTGGACGGTCACGAACAGGCCAGTTAAGAGTCTGGACAGACCAGAGTCTCTGTCGGGGCTGGAGTGATGACACAGCGGATAGTGTTTGCTTTTGCACGCAGCCAACCTGGGTTTGATCCCCCAAGCACGACCAGGAGTAATTCCTGAGTGCAAAGCCAGGAGTAATCCCTGAGCATCTCCAGGTGGGACCCAAAAAAGACAAAAAAAAAAAGTGTGGCATTGCGTGTTTGACTGAGTCTACAGACCCCCAGGCGCAGGTCAGACAGTGCATGTTCCCTGAGGAGCACTTTCACTAGAAACATTCCTGAAACGCTTAGTGAAAACATAGGCCAGTACTGAGGATCTTTACGACTGGGAGAGCGAGAGCAAACGCAAGGCCACGGGTGACGGAAGCTCTGGGGGCTCTGAATAAGCACGGGAGGAAACCGCCTAGGGAGCCATACAAGCTCAGAGGAAAGAAGCAGGTTCTAGCTTGTGCGTATGAGAAGGAGCAACAGTCCAGGCACCGTAAGAACCGGCTGGAAAGAAAAAACTGTGAGATGGGGCCAAGGCTGGGACACCAGAAACTCGCGGATGCTAGCAGGCACCTTCTAGGAGGTGGCTGAGCTGCTGCAGAGCAACACTCAGAACCTTAAGGAAAGCACCCTATTTGATCTTGAGTGGTAGGAGACGCCGAACAATCCTGAGGTATAGAAAACGTTGGCAACGCCAGCGTCACGGAGCCTGAGCAGACTAAGCGAGCCAAGAGGAGGCACTTGAGACCTAACAAGCTGAACTACCTAACAGAGACCAAAAGCCCGTGTATTTTCCCCCTGAGGAAAGTTCCTGAAGTGTCCAGAGTTTTCAGCCTCATGGACAACTCGACACACACAACACCTGTCTCCTTGGGGTCTAGGGCAGGGAGTGACCTGGTGGATCACTGACGGTCTGCACAGAGGCGAGGGGAAACCGTGAGGAAGCAAACAGGGCACAAAGGAGCAGAGCAGGCCGGGAGTGGACAGCTGCAGCCAGAAGCAACTCCGAGGCACCACGGGGCGGGACACTGCGGAGGCCGCTGTTGCCACGGAAGGCCCAGGTCATGGAGAAAACGCTGACTTTACGCTCAATGAACTCTTTTTAGAAGACAGGGAAGCATGGAACACATTGCAGAAAAATCCATCAAAACAGTTAAAAACCGCTGGCTCTGGCATATAATCTAGGAACTCACTCCCTACGGGAATTTACCTCATGAAATCTCTGGCTCACAGAGATCACCTGCCCCACCCCATCACGGTGCTGGGGAGCAAACGCAGCATTTCTTTTTTTTTTTTTTTTGCTTTTTTGGGTCCTACCCGGCAATGCTCAGGGGTTATTCCTGGCTCTGCACTCAGGAATTACTCCTGGCGGTGCTCGGGACCATATGGGATGCCGGGGATTGAACCCGGGCGGGCATGAGCCGGCCGGGCAAGGCAAACGCCCTATCCGCTGGGCTATCGCTCCGGGCCCTCTCTTTTTTTTCAATTTTTTATTTTTACAATTACAAAGATATACAATTAAAAAGTTCATATTTGGGTTTTGGTTACACAGTGTTCCAGCACCCGTCCCGCCACCAGTGCCCATCTCCCACCACCAACTACCCGGTTCCTTCCCCCTCCCCAGCCCGCCTCCATGGCAGGTTCTTTATTTCTTTCGTTTCTCTCTTTTTCCTTCCCTCCAGACTATGGATTACAGAACATACATTAAAGGGGTTGTCGTGTGTATCCTTTTGCCTCTATTTAATGCTCAGTTCTAGGTTGGCATTAGTACCCTCGACAATTATTAGCACACTGTTCCATTTTCTGTCTTACCTAGCCTCTGACTCCACATCAAATGCATTTCTTATGAATGGTTTTAAAAAAAATTTTTTTTAAAGAGATTCTTACGTTTATTTTATTTTT
>JAJIBD010015703.1:0-26065 GCA_021461705.1 Cryptotis parvus | reverse complement strand
ACTGGATGGAATTCTGACAAGAGGGAAGTCCGGTATGGAAAATGGAGGCCCTCATGGAGTGGGGGAATCATTCTTCTTGTTGTGAGGCTCTGCTGGGGTGGTAGGCCAGGGCTAGAACCGGCCAGCCTTCCCGGGTTCCTCCTGAGCGGCTGGAAACAGGTAGAGCAAGTAGAAGCTCTGCCCCATGTCTGTAAGTCTCTGTATCAGCATACCGGGGCCAGATTGAAAAAAAATGCTGCAGTGTGGGTATCAATGATCCGGGCTTGATAGGCTCATCTGCTGGGTAGAGTTCTGAGGAGAGGGAAGTCTGGATGTCAAAATGGAGGCTCTCATGGAGTGGGGGGTTGTCTGGCTTGTTGAGAGGCTCTGCTCGGGTGGCGGGCCAGGGCAGCAATCACCATCCTCCCGGTGCCTTGTGAGTGGCTGGGCACAGGGAGAGCAAGTAGCAGCTCTGCCCCATGTCAGTAAGTCTCTGGATCAGCATACCTGGGCCACATTGAAAAAAAACTGCTGCAGGGTGGGTATTGATATACCTGGCTGTGATAGGCTCATCTGCTGGGTGGAGTTGAGGAGAGGGAAGTCCGGATGTGGATAATAGACGCCCTCATGAAGTGGGGGTTATCTGGCTTGTTGTGAGGCTCTGCTGTGGTGGCGGACCATGGCTAGAACCCGCCATCCTTCCCGGGTGCCTTGTGAGCGGCTGGGTGCAGGAAGAGCAAGTAGCAGCTCTGCCCCATGTCTGTAAGTCTCTGGATCAGCATACCTGGGCCTGATTGAAAAAACTGCTGCAGGGTGAGTATCGATTATCCCGGCTCTGATAGGATCATCTGCTGGGTGGAGTTCTGAAGAGAGGGAAGTCCCGATGTGGAAAATGGAGGACCTTATGGAGTGTGGGGGGGTCGTCTTGCTTGTTATGAGGCTCTGCTGTGGTGGCGGGCCAGGGCTAGAACCCACCATCCCTCCTGGGTTCCTCGTGAGCGGCTGGGAGCAGGGAGAGCAAGTAGCAGCTCTGCCCCATGTCTGTACGTCTCTGCATCAGCATATTTGGGCCAGATTGAAAAAAGCTGCTGCAGGGTGAGTATCGATGATCCGGGCTGGGATAGGTTCATGTGCTGGGTGGAGTTCTGATGAGAGGGAAATCCGGATGTGGAAAATGGAGGCCATCTGGAGTGGGGAGTTGTCTGGCTTGTTGTGAGGCTCTGCTGGGGTGGCCGGCCAGGGCAGGAACCCGCCATTCCTTCCGGGGGGGCCTCATGAGCAGCTGGGCACAGGAGAGCAGTAGCAGCTCTGCCCCATGACTGTAAGTCTCTGGATCAGCATACCTGGGCCTGATTGAAAAAAAAACTGCTGCAGGGTGGGTATTGATTATTTGGGCTGTGATAGGCTCATCTGCTGGGTGGAGTTCTGACAAGAGAGAAGTTCGGATGTGGAAAATCGAGACCATTATGGAGTGGGCGGGTCATCTTGCTTTTTTGTGAGGCTCTGATGGTGTGGTGGGCCAGGGTTAGAATCGGATCTCTCCCGGTGCCTCGTGAGCGGTTGGGCTCAGGGAGAGCAAGTAGCAGCTCTGCCCCATATCTCTAAGTCTGTGGATCAGCATACCTGGGCCTGTTTGAAAAAAAACTGCTGTAGGGTGGGTATTGATTATTTGGGCTGTGATAGGCTCATCTGATGGGTGGAGTTCTGACAAGAGGGAAGTTCGGATGTGGAAAATGGAGGCCCTCATGGAGTGGGGGGTTGTCTGGCTTTTTTGTGAGGCTCTGATGTGCTGGTAGGCCAGGGCAGGAACCCGCTATCCCTCCCAGGTGCCTCGTTAGCAGGTGGGCACTGGGAGGGCAATTAGCAGCTCTGCCTCATATCTGTAAGTCTCTGGATCAGCATACCTGGACCAGATTGAAAAAAACTGCTGTAGGGTGGGTATCGATGATCCGGTTTGATAAGCTCATCTTCTGGGTGGAGTTCTGACAAGAGGGAAGTCTGGATGTGAATAATATAGGCCTGCATGGAGTGGGGGTGTCGTCTTTTTTTGTGTTGAGGCTCTGATGGGGTGGTGGGCCAGGGCTAGAACCCGCCATCCTCCCCCAGTTTCCTCGTGAGCGGCAGGGCACAGGAAGATCAAGTAGCAGCTCTTCCCCATGTCTATAAGTCTCTGGATCAGCATACCTGGGCCAGATTGAAAAAAAAATTGCTCTAAGGTGGGTATTGATGATCCGGGCTGTGATAGGCTCATCTGCTGGGTGGAGTTCTGTTGAGAGGGAAGTTCGGATGTGGATACTAGAGGCCCTCATCCAGTGGGGGCTCATCTGGCTTGTTGTGAGGCTCTGCTGGGGTGACCGGCCTCGGCTAGAACCCGCCATCCCTCTTGTGTTCCTCGTGAGCGGCTGGGCACAGGGGAGAGAAAGTAGCAGCTCTGCCCCTTGTCTGTAAGTCTCTGGATCAGCATATCTGGGCCAGATTGAAAAAAAAACTGCTGCAGGGTGAGTATCCGTGATCCGGGCTCTAATAGCCTCATCTGCTGGGTGGAGTTCTGAGAAGAGGTAAGTCCCCATATGGACAGTGGAGGCCCTCATGGAGTGTGGGTTAGTCGGGCTTGTTGAGAGGCTCTGCTGGGGTGGCGTGCCAGGGCTAGAACAGGCCATCCCTCCTGGGTGCCTCATGAGCGCTTGGGCACATGGAGAGCAGTAACAGCTCTGCTCCATGTCTGTAAGTCTCTGGAAATACCAAAACCAGTAACAAAAAATGTTTATTTTCCTGACCCGAAAGAGCCATTAATACGGCAGGAGTAAGAAAGGCGAAGAAGCAGTGCCTGATAAAATTTCACAGCCATCCTAGGCTGCCAAAACAAAGAAGGACTATCATGACTGTCTGTACTTTCAATGCACGTACACTGGAATCAGAAGCATATATTGAGGATCTGATGGTCCAGTGCAAAAGATCAAGTACAACATCATTGTTCTGACTGAGACGAGGAGGGCCCAGTCTCAGACGAGGAGGGGCTCAGTCGCATCACGCTGTATTTTCACCAGAGAAGAATTGTTCCTGGGAACATGCATTGAAAAAGGCGTCGGTGGCGTTGGTGTCACATTGGTGTGTCCTTGTCAACAGGAACATGGCCGTCAACATTGATTCATTTGAATGCCTAACAAACCTGATAGGACGATTACACTTGAAGAGATGTGGCTCACTGCCAGCAATTTCTATCTTCATTGTCTATGCACCAACATACACATACAAAGAACATGAAATTGAGAAATTCTACATGGAACTGGAGGAGTTCTATAAAAAAATATCACACCTTCTACAAAATCATAGTTGGTGATATTAATGCCAAGATAGTACCGAGAAAAATCGGCTTAAGAACTCCACATTGGGCCTCATGGCCTAGAATGGGACAGACAGGGTGAGAGACTATCTTCATCATGTCTACCAAGACCATTCATGGGAACTCACAGTTCCAGAAGCGTTGACCATGGGAATCTCCTGGTGGATAGTTCCCCAATGAAATTGACCACATCATCTTCAATTGATGGTTTTGTCTGACCGATGTTGCTCTCATACCCAAATTCGAAACAGGATCGAACCATCATATCCTTCATGCAAAATTCTACTTCCCGCAACTGGGAGAAAAGGCTGCAAAGTTTAAGAAGAGAACACCCAGAACGACCACCAACTGGAAACTCTTTGGCACCATTACAGCAACATGGGAAGATACCATCATTGATGACATCAATGAAGAATAAAACCAACTGGTTCAGCACCTCCATGATTGTGTGAAGAATGCCCAGAGAGAGAAACACACGAAAAGGACGCCTGTCTTCAGAAACTCTTGAGCTCATTTGCCAATGTGGCAAGGCGCAAGCCTCAGGAAACAAAATGCTAATTTCCAAGCTTGCTAAGCAGTGCAGAGAAGCGATAAAAGAAGACCTCAAAGACAGAAGAGCAGAAATACTGGAAGTTGCAGCAGAAGCCAGAAAAAGCACTAGCACTGCCCGCCTGTCCTTCCAACTATAAGACCAAGATGACTGCCCTCTGACACCCTGATGGACCTATCACATCTTCCAGAAATGCAATGGAGAAGATTATCCATGACTTATACTCAGATCTCTTTGATAGCCACATCCACCTGCCCACATACCAAATTCCACCAGATGGATATGTCATTCCCAACGTTCTCCCTTCTGAAATCTGACATGCCATCTCGTCGGTAAAGAAGGGAACAGCACCAGGCCCAGACAAAGTCAGACCCGAACATCTGAAGAATCTGCCATCAGTACTCATCAATACACTAGCTCGGCTCTTCACACGCTACCTGTCTGAATGCAAGGTACCCTCCCAATGGAAAACCAGCAGGACAGTTCTACTGTTCAAGAAGGGAGACATTCATGACATCGGCAACTATCGCCCCATCTGCCTGTTGTCCGTCATCTACAAGCTGTTTACACGAGTCATCTTGAACAGGATTGGCAGAACATTAGATGAAGGACAACCATGCGAGCAAGCTGGCTTCTGGAAAGGATTCAGCAAAATTGACCATATCCACACAGTAACCAAGCTAATTGAGGTTTGTAGGGAATACAAGATGCCGCTCTGTCTCACATTCATTGATTTAAAGAAAGCCTTTGATTCTGTGGAGCCTAACGCAGTCATCAAAGCCCTAGCCACACAGGGTGTTCAAACCCAATACATCAAGATCCTTCATGAGCTGTATTAAGGATTCACCACCAGTATCTCACCATTCTACAAAGAAGTGATCATTGATATCAAAAGAGGGGTTCGACAGGTGATACCATTTCAACAAAACTCTTCAGTGCCACCTCAAGAACATATGCGACAATTAGAATGGGAAGGAATGAGAGTGAAGATAGATGGTCCACAACTACACCACCTCCGCTTCGCTGATGACATCATTCTAATAACACCAAACATTAGCCAAGCGGCACAAATGCTGGCTGACTTTGACCAGAATGTGGAAAGACAAGTCTACAGCTGAATCTAAAAAAACTGTTTATGAAAAATGAACTAGTTCCAGGGGCTCCATTCACTCTCAATGGAACAGACATCTCCGAATGCAGCAGTTTTGTGTACCTAGGTCGAGAAATCAACATGATGAACGACCTAAAACCTGAGCTGTGCAGGAGGAAGAGAGTGGGTGGCATGGAATGTCTTCAAAGGCATCGAAGAAATAGCTAAAAGGACAAAGAACCTGCGGCTCTGGGCAATCTTTTTGACTCCACCGTTCTCCTTGAATTAACATACGCCTCAGAGACCTGGGCCCTACAAAAGCAGGATGAGAATGCTATTCGGGTCTCCCAGAGAGGAATCGAAAGAGCTATGCTTGGAATTCCACGCCTCACTCAAGTGAGAGAAGGATTCCGGAGTTCCGACCTCTGTCACTCTATTCCAGAATCAAGGATGCGTCTCGTTTTCCAAGGCATCAAAAAATCAGATAGGCTGGACGTGTAATGCGATTTGGAGATGACAGCTGGACTAGAGCTGTTACCGACTGGATCCCATGGGATGTCAAAAGATCATATGACCGCCCACCTACAAGATGGTCAGACTTCCTTGTCAAGACCCTGAAGGAATGGTTTGAGGCTCTTCATATTCCTGAATCATCCAGATGCCCTTGGGCTACATTGGCACGTGATAGGGTCCAATGGAAATGTTACTGGCCCCCGCTCGAAAGCAAATCGATGAATAACGGGATTCAATTGATAAAGTTATACATCTACTAAGACTTCTATGTTTTCTAGATTGGGCACAGCTCCTCTTTATACCCACTGCACCCAGAGTGGGACAGTTAGCATTTACCAGGAGACTACCACCCTCGCTACGTTGAGACTATAGGAAGACTATAGGAAGGTTCATACTAGTTTGCTCTAAGCAGGCGAGTGTGACCCTTTCAGTACAGGAGAACAAGATACTCAGAATCACCCTGGTGCAGATAATAATAAAAAAGGACCTTGTGGGTACCATCTAGATTACATGAAGCTCATGAAATTAAGATGTATTACTTTATATTAGCCCTCTCTCCCTCTCTCCAGTGTTTTACATAAAAATATTATCTCAGGATTAGTCTTTGGCTTAATCTTTGCTTATACCTGCAATAGGGTGTGGCACTATACTCTCTTTAGAGTTCTTTGTTGACACGACCCTCCCTGGATTATTTTGGTGTATATAAGGGGACTGACTTGAGGCCCCTTGGGTTTTTGACTCCTCAGATTTGTTTTTGGCTCCTGTGGCTTTTTAGTTCCCTTGGCTTTTGCTTTTGGCTTTTGGCTTTTTGCTCTTTGGCCTTCTGCTCCTTCTTCTAGGTAGGACTCATCTCGGATGAGATCCTCTCTCTTTGGTGGGAGACTTAGGCTCTTTTGTATGGTGTAGGTTTGGACCAGAGCTAGAGTTTGTTCATTATATTGGATTGCTGTGGAAGAGCTTTTGTACTATTAAAAGCCTTTTTTGGAACTGCACCGGATTCGGTGAGTTTTCATCTGTTCCCCCGGCGTCCTCGGAGGTAGAAGAGAACTTCTGTCCTGACACTGTCTGGGACCCCAGAGGCTTCCCTGACAATGTTCACCATAATTTTTCTGTGCTTTAGAATTATGTTGTATTGTCAATGTGGATCAAGTACTTATGCTGCTATTGAGTCATTGACAAAGTTGTCCAAGATGTTGGTTCAATGCAATATGGAAGTGAATATTAATTTGTGGCTGCATAAGCAGCCCTGTGCAGGCCAGTCACAACCCCCAGGGAGGTTACCTTGGAGGAGGGGATCTTGGTGTGGACAGGTGCAAACATCCCATTCAATCTCTCTGCAGCTCAGAATTCTGGGAATTTTAGTTCCTATTTCTTTCCTTAATGCACGGTAGCAGTCTAAACTGGGGCCTTCAGGGTCCCACTGAGCTGATGCTTTTTGCAGAGCACCTGCCAGTCAGTCGCGCCCCCTGGGGGTTACCTGGGAGGAAGGGATCTTGTCCTGGGCAGGTGCAAAGTGTCCAATTCAATCTCCTTGCAGTTCCAAGTTCTGTGAGTTGTATTCCCTATTTATTTCCCTAATTCATGGCAGCAGTCCAAACTGGGGCCTCTGGTGTCTGACTGAGCCTCCATTTTTCCCAGTACATCTACCCTAGAATTAATATTTTTAAAATTATTATTTATTGGGGTGCCTGGAGCCATATCCTAGCTGTTAGGTTGCTTGCTTTTGCACATGAAGAACCCAGGTTCAATCTACAATATCCATATAGTCCCTTGAGTCTGCCAGGAGTGACACCTGAGCAAAGAGTCAGTTGTAAACCCTGAGTACCACTGGATATGGCCCCCAAACAAACAAATAAAAAATGTTTGTTACTATAGTTTAGGTAATACCATTGTTAATGCAAAATGGATTTTCCTGTGCTGGTGGGTTCTTGAGAATTATATGAAAGATTTGCATACAAAACTCAGAAGACTGAAAGTTAGTTTATATATGGTTTCAGGTCGCTCCCCAAATTTTCTAGGTCTCTCTATTACCTGTGCCTATTTGCTTCCCATGAACAATGGCCTGGTCCTGTTCCTGAACTGCTCTCTCCTGTGTACATTTTCCCAGCCTCCAGCCATGACCACATGCACATGGACAAGGTCCCTGTGCTCCTTTCCTATCAGTTCCTGGGCATCTGTGTCTTGTCTGTTATCTGAGGTATCCTGGGCCTACTAGCCTACACTGCCTCTACCTGACCTTGCCTAGTCCTATGTGGTCTACATGTATTGGTCCCTGTGTCTGGGCATGCCACCCTACCTGATTTGGGGAGAGTGAAAGGAAGCTGGCAAGAGAGTGGGAAGGCCAAAGAGAGAGAGAGAGAGAGAGAGAGAGAGAGAGAGAGAGAGAGAGAGAGAGGATGCCTGGGGGGTCCCTTTTATCTACTGCCAAATTCCATCCCCAGGTATCCCCTCTACATTCTGATTGGCTACCTATTTCATATGATTGGCTACATGCAACCTGGAGTTCTCCACCTTAGCTTCTGCTGTATCAATTATAATAAAATTTGATATACAAAATCACTTTATCTTCACCCCACCAAAGTACCAAAGAACCTTAATTATAACCAAGCACCTTAACCTTAATTTCTGTCTTGATGTTATTTCTAGATCACCTCTTCCTTCCTTCCCTGTCTCCACCACTTATTAATCTAAACAGAGCTGGATAAGGCACTTGCATTGTCTGTGGCTGACCCAGGTTCAATCTCTAGTACTCCATATTGTCGGGGATCTGCTAGTTGTGGGAACCGAACAGTATCAGGGATCGAGTTCTCTGGTCACCTCAGAGGTTAGAGATCAATGGACAAAAATCCATAAGAGTTCAAATAATCCAAGTAGCTATTTGCTTATCACCAACAATTAAAAACACATTCTGCTATCACAGTCCAAGGCAAAAGATTCTTCCAGACCTAGAGCTCCTGGACAGACCTCTGCCCATGTGGTCTAGCCAAGATGTCTCCTGCCAAGAGATCCTTAGCCTTTTTTCTCTCCCCCAAGGCAAAAACATCAAGCAGCCTGCCTTTACTGTGGTTGGCCTTTACAAAGTAAAAAACAAGCACTTTTATGCAAAACACTTAAAGAGGGGGCTGATAAAAAAGAATTATATCTAATACCCACATATAATTTCAGACTATATTCTGATGCTAGATCAATATCTCTGATCACATAAGATCCTTGTCTGATGTGTTCTACTCCAGAGTAATTTCTGGTGCTCTCTTCTCTGCTTACTGAGAGGGTCTTACAGTCCCACCTTTGAACAGGCTAGCATGACCTCTCTAATGTTTCCAGGGCTAATTCTAAAAAGTGTCATGTCTCTTAGCCAAGATACCTTCTTCCTGGTATATAGCCACTACCATTCAGAGGACCCATGGGGGATATAAAGAAATATTATAAAATATAGATATTCTTGGGGCTATAGTAGAATTACGAGGATATTCCAGGAGTTATTAACTCAGAGACAAACTGATTGTCCTGTATTTTTCACACCCTCTATCAGTGTTACACAAAAGAGAGATTTCTTTAGCATCAAGTCTTGGCCTAAAGGTATGTAAATGGCTTCAGCAGCAAAGACCTAGAGCTAATTACGACATGGTGTCAGCCAACACCATGTGGTCCCACAAATCCACCAGAATAATTCCTGAGTGCAGAACCAGGAATGAACTCTAATCACCACTTGATGTGGCTCCAACACTGAAAGAATGAAAGGAAGAAAAAAGAAAAAAAGAGAAAGGGAAAGAAAGAGAGAAAGGAAGGGAAGAAGGAAGAAAGGAAGGAAAGAAAGAAGAAAATGTGTTTTGAAGTATTCTTTTTTTACATTTTTTTTTGGACAGAGTTTGACCAGTTAGGAATATTCACTAATAAAGCAGAGTTCTGCACATTTTTGTTGGGATTTTTAATTTCCATACTTGTAATTCAAGTCAATTCAGGTTTACATTAAAGTTTAAAAACTTATCCTTTTCTTTTAGGTTATTAAACTTATTGGCATTTAGTTTTTCATTGAAATCTCTTATGATCGTCTATATCTCTGTGGTATCTGTTGTAAATTATTGAGTGTTTTGTTCTGTTGAGGTCAGGTGGATGGTAATGGTAAAGCATGGAGATGAATTTTCAGGAAGCAGTAAAACCAACGTTTGATTTAGAAAGTTATCTTGTCACCAACCCTGAGATAGGTAGGAAAGAATACAACACCTCTTTGAGAGGCAAATACTGAGCTCTTTAGGGATGCAGAAAATGAGGCACCACCTAGACATAGAAACTGACACACTACCCAGAGAAGGTGAGCCCCTCAGAGAAGATATGAAGAGTCAAAAGGTCCCAACAAGAATGTGAAATGACCATCAAGAGTACATGGTTTTCCTTTAAGGACACCTAGATTAATATACTTTTTTTTCCTAGAGGTGGTTCACATCCAGAGGTGCTCAGTGCTTACTCCTGTCTCTACACTCACTCAACACCACTCCGTGTGGTGTTTGGGGATCTTGAACTCAAGTGGTGGGTGTTAAGGCCTAAAATAACTATTGGGGGATTGTGGCTCCCCTTTCAGAGAGGTCCAAGGCATCAGGCTCAAGGGACCTCCTATGAATTCCATAGCCTTAACATTACATGGGGGGGGTTTAATCGGTGACTATGGCAGCAGATGCTGGAGCCTAGCTGGGTCCCCAGCAGTACTCACTGCCCGTTAGGGCCCTGGTCTATGTCTGTGGCCCACACAGTTCCCCTGGCCCATCCTCGGGATAACAAACAAGGCTAGAAAGTTATTCTTTCATGCTACTTTGTTTCATCTCTCTGCTCTCTGCAGGAACCACTCCTGGACCTCTATCTCTCTTTCTGGTGGTTTCTCCTGTAGGCTGCTCTCTCTTTGGGGTTTCTGTATAGGCCCCTCCCCTTGGGTTCTCCTGTACGCTTCTCTCCTTTGGGGTGGGGGTTCCTCTTGTCAGGGTCTCTCATTTCTGGATGTCTATGTTCAAGGCTTCATGCTTCTGGTCCTCGGTAAGAATGTCTCCTTTCAGGACCCTTTTTCTTATTTCCTTTCTCTTCAGGGATTCTTTTCTCTGGACTCCTTGGCTATGTCCCTATTTCCTTATCTTGTGCTACCATGTCTGCTGTCTCTGAATCCCTCTGTCGGGAACGGTCCCCGACAGTGTCAGGACAGAGGTTGTCTTCTACCTCCGAGGACGCCGGAAAACAGATGAAAACTCACCGAGTCCGGTGCAGTTCCAAAAATGGCTTTTAATAGTACAAAAGCTCTTCCACAGCACTCCAATATAATGAACAAACTCTAGCTCTGGTCTGAACTTAGACCATACAAAAGAGCCTAAGTTTCCCACCAAAGAGAGAGAGAGGATCTCACCCGAACTGAGTCCTACCCAGAAGGAGCAAAAGGCCAAAGAGCAAAAGGCTAAAAGTCAAAAGCCAAAAGCCACAGGAGCCAAAAGCTGAAGGCTGAGGAACCAAAAGGCAAAAGGTGAAGGGGCCTCAAGTCAGCCCGTTATATACACCAAAGTAATCCGATCGGGAGGTTGTCATGTCAACAAAGAACCCTAAACAGAGTGTAGTGCCACACCCTATTGCAGGTATAAACAAAGGTTATGCCAAGGACTAAGGAGATTATCTCTTATGTAAAACACTGGAGAGAGAGGGCTAATATAAAGTAATACATCTTAACTTCATGAGCTTCATGTAATCTAGATGGTACCCACAAGGTCCTTATTATTATCTGCACCAGGGTGATTCTGAGTATCTTGCTCTCATGTACTGAAAGGGTCACTCTCGCCTGCTTAGAGCAAACTAGTATGATCCTTCCTATAGTCTCAAAGTCTTAGCCAGGGTGGTAGTCTCCTGGTAAATTCTAACTGTCCCACGCTGGGTGCAGTGCGTATAAAGAGGAGCTGTGCCCAATCTAGAAAACATAGAAGTCTTAGTAGATGTATAAGTCAGAAGTTATTCAATCAAGGTGACTTCTGTAACTGCCACACCCTCTAGCAGTGTTTACATAGAAGAGAAATCTTATTAGAATGAATCTTGACTTAAGTAGATTAAGCTGGGAGTGGGCAAAACAACAAAACTCCCAGAATAGCTAAATCTGTCCTCCAACATCCCTCTATAACTCTTTGAGTTCCTCTGTGCTGCCCTACTGCCAGTAGACCTAATACTTAGTAGCCTGAAGCTCTGTAGCCCTAAAACTTTGATGCCAGCCCTTGGACTATCAGGAGAAGATTCTCCTCTCTGGGAATGGCCATTTGACACATGCACCAGGGACCCCATGGCCTAGGTGCTGGCCAGGCACCAGGGGCTGCTTCTCTCTCAGTCTGGAAATCATCCACTCTAGACCCCCTCACCCAGAATGACCTCCTGGGGCCCCAGGGTTCAGAACCCTGGCCTCAAGTGTCTTAACAGAACTTGGGAGGTACTGTGCCTTTAAGATCCCACATTAGTTGATCATTTGGTACCAATAGATTTTTACCTATAGGAGAACTTATAGTTCTCCTTCCAAAGAAGGAGCAACATTTGTAGCTTGCTCTCACTACACTATAGGCAGCCTAATGCTTCTGTGGTGTGTTTACCTCAGAAAAAACTCGTGTATATCTTATATGAAGGGAAGCATTCCCAGTGGTAACATGCTTGCTATCCAAAGGTAAATATATTTAAATAGAAAAATTTAGTGCACATATTATCCGAATGGATGGAAGCATTCCCACTGGTAACACTCTTGAAATCCAAAAGCCTTCCCAAGGCCAATAATGGCATGTCAGAGGGTCTCTCATAAACACTCTGATATTAATAAGGAAAAGACTGAAAAAGAACCAGATAATTCAAGTTCTGACTCTGACAATGATCTAAGAATGCCATACCCTCTTCCATTACCTCGCTCTCGTAATAGCAGCCATGGAAGGAAACCTTCTCCTTGCCACTCCATCTCCACCAATGCTCTGGAATATAAAACCATACAATCTTAAAGATGGGATCCCTAAGCCAGTTTAAAAGAGCTTGTGCAAATTATGGACCAACTAATCATTTTTATTCAGAATATCTTTCTAATTGGAGTGAGAGTACAGTATGGACACCTAAAGACTTCCACGTGATAGAAAAAACTTGTCTCAGTCAGTCTCAATTTCTTCAGTGGAAGATGTGGTTTTATGATGAGGCCAAAACTAAATTGCATATTCTAGGACAATAAGGATGGAAAATTTTAGTACTTAAATTAACATGTAACATGGTCATTAGTAAAGGGAATGGCATGACAAACATAAACAAGCCACCTTAGCCTGACAATACTATCTATGTCTAGGAAACAGCATTAACAGCTTGGGAGAAAATAGATACAGACACTGAATTTCAAAGTATCGCAGAGCCATATGTAGATTTCTTAGGTAAACTGAAATAATTCTAAAACAAATAAAAGGAAAAGGAATTCAACAATATTTATTAAAGTTGTTAGCATTCGAAAATGCTAACAAAGATTGCCAAACAATTCTATGTCCTATTAGGAAAAGAGAGGACATAATGGGTTACCACAAGGTCTGTAGGAAGATCAGTTCCATACACCATCAGGCACATGTAAACACATAGAAGCGTATGTGGTGCAGAGGGGAACTCAGAATAATATTGGATCAGGGGAACTCTGCAGAGGATATGGAGCCCCTTGCAACCCTACACCACCCAGTCCATGCCCAAGAATGTGGTAAAGATTATCATTGGGCAAGGTACTGCTTGTTCCTCTCATACTCCTGTTAATACAAGGTGAACTATAGAAGTACTTACTTGGGCCCCAATCTTTCTGTCAGTTGATCATTCCTTCCCCAAGCATTTGGAATATCTTAGTTGTTTCCTTTTGTGAGATTCCTCACAGGCCTGTCTGCCTCTGATTGAACTTAGTACTGCAAACTTTTTGCTCATCACGAAAGTAACCAGAAGCAGTCACTCAGTTACTGTACACAGAGCTAGGGGGTGTGTGTAGTTAGGCTGCCATTTGAAGCACTTCAGGCAGTCATGGTACCATTCTGGCCTTCCTGAGTAATATGCATGTTCTAAAAGTGTGGAGAGGACTCTGAAATAGAAGTTGGCAAGTTAGGTTTTCACTCTAAGCCTGTCTCTACTGCTGTGTGCCTTTGAGTAAGTTGCTGCAACCTCACAGCACCTAGCTTGTAGGACCTTTCCTATTTGAAATATGGTGACTCTAACACCTCTAAAAGCCTTTCAGGAAAATAGTAAGTGTGTGTGTATGAAATCACCTAGTCAAAGCAACTGTTTCACATTCAGAAAGAAAATGATGGGTGTTTCTAATCCAATGGCAAGTGAATAGCAATGCTTGAATTTGTTAGATTGTTAGGTCTCTGGCCCCTGTTAGATTGTGGTTTTGTTGTTAGGAAAATCAGGTTATAATATTGACTTGATCATAGGGTGAAATTCTTTGCCCTTGTCAAGTCTTGGTTTCCTCATTGATGGATTAGAGATAATACCATCAGGTTTGCACTGAAGATGAGGTATAAATATCTCCCATCACTGTCACTGGCACGTGAAGATTCTGGGAGGTTAGCTCAGCAAATGCACAGGACTCTTTCTTTATTGAAGTCTATTTTGAGTTTGGTTAAAATTTTAACATCTTTCTACCCAGGTCTTTGCTAAAGAGGCACCATCTGTCATTTTCATCTTTGAAGTGGCTGAAATGTGTAGTCAACAGAAATTAGAACCTGCTGGGCATTAAGAACAGCCTACCTGGCTGTCCTGAACCTATGGGGTAGCTTCTCTTTTCCTCATATGACCCTAATTATGGAGAGAGCTCTGTGCATCGGGTAGGACAATAAACAATCATGCTGATAAACAGATGACTGAGAGTAGTGAAAAATGTTTCCAGCAAACCATTTTGAATGCAGTATTTATGGACTTATTGTTATTTATAGGCAGATGCAAATGTAGAGCATATGCTGTGCTCTTCCAGAAATTCCCTTTCAATTAAGTTGTACACAGTGCTCAGCCATGCTGCTCTTTCATCTGAATATTTTCTCAAGAACATTTGTAGGAAATGTTTCTCCAATTTGCAGAAAATGGGGTGAGCAACTAGCAGGGAACTATCTCTAGGGGAGAAGCTTGCTTCCCTCTGATTGTCATTGCTCTGATCAAGCTTTCAGGGCCACCCAAGGGCACCGTGTGATGAGATGTGAGGGTAAAATTTCCCCTTCTCTTCTGTTTCTTGACACGTGAAGATCACTGTG
Organism: Cryptotis parvus; assembly: GCA_021461705.1. Lineage (NCBI taxonomy): Eukaryota > Metazoa > Chordata > Mammalia > Eulipotyphla > Soricidae > Cryptotis > Cryptotis parvus. The sequence goes on along the minus strand of JAJIBD010015703.1, from coordinate 11,342 downwards.
GGGATGTGGCAGGAAACACCAAGTATAGATTTATGAATAATTGTAAAGAAGGCTCCTGTGCCTTTAACTATCAGTTTTCTTAATTAAACATTTTATTATATCACAGTGAGATATACAATTACAACGTTGTTCATGTTTGGAGGTTTTGGTCACATAGTGTTCCAGCACCCCCACCCTCCACCAGTGTCCACTTCCCACCACCAATGTCCCCAATTCCCTCCCCCTCCCATAGCCTGCCTAAATGGCAGGTTATTTATCTCTTTTCTCTCTCCCTCTCTCTCTTCCTTCTCTTACACATTGTGAGTTGCACTACATACACTTAGAAGCCATCATGTGCATTTTTTGCCTGTATTTAGTGCTCAGTTCTATGTTGGTATCAGCCCTTTTGACATTTATTCACACATGTTCCCTTCTCTATCTTACCTAACCTCTGACTCCCACACGTTTGTGGTAATTTCTGCTTTTGGTAAGATCACCTGATATATTTATGTCATGCAAATAAATGCATCATTCTATGTCTCTCTCTTTCCTTCTGACTAATTTCACTCAACATGATCCTTTCCATGTCCATCCATTTATAGGCAAATTTCAGAACTTCATTTTTCCTAACAGCTGCATAGTATTCCATTGTATAGATGTACCACAGTTTCTTTATCCAGTCATCAGTTCTCAGGCATACTGGTTGTTTCCAGGTTCTGGCTATTGTGAATAGTGCTGCTATGAAAATGAAAGTGTGGATTGTGTTTCCTCTGTGTGTTTTTGGCTTCCCAGATAACTATCAGTTTTGATGTGCTTGTCTGGGGTCTGGCAGAACAGATTCTACAACCCACTTCAAGTCATCAAGGTCACTGGGAAGACGTGTTCCTTGCTTTGAGTATTCCATTGTTAGAGCAGGTGCTGAGAAATAGCACATCACAGAAACACATGGTTTTTGGGGGGTTGCCTTTCCAGACTCCACCTGGTCACATACAATGTGAGTATGAACAGAACAGAGTTACTGTGCCCAGCAAAGATGTGATGGGAAAATTAAAACAATCCAGTGGCTACTCTGAGAAGAGATACCCAGGATTCTTTTATAGAAAATATTTTCAGACTAGTGGATTTTCTTAGGCATTAGAAATAGATACAGGTTAAATGAAGGAGTATAAATTAACACAAGCCTTTGGAAAGTATTTAGCATCACATCTTTGCATCGACATTTCCATTTTTGGTTAAGCTTTTTCACATATAGCTTAAATGTAGACAAGGTTTCTTACCAAGAATATTATTGACATTGCTGGTGTGTAGTGTGTACATGTGTGGGTATAACAAAGAAGTAATAAAAAAGTAATTTAAATATTTAACATCAAGAAAATTCTCAGGAAATGATTACATCATGGCTAAAAGATTATTGTACCTATTAACATTATGTTTATAATGAAACAGACATGGGGCAGAGATGCTACTGGCTCTCACTGTGCCCAGACGCTCATGAGGTGCCGGGAGGGGGTGGCAGATTCTAGCCCAGGCCCGCCACCCCAGCAGAGCCTCACAACAAGCCAGACGACCCTCCACTCCATAAGGACCTCCATTTTCCACATCCGGACTTCCCCTCGTCAGAACTCCACCCAGCAGATCAGCCTATCACAGCCCCGCTCACGCTTGCCACGCGGTTATCACTAAATGTGGTTTTGATGACTACAAGAGTATGCTACCCACGGAGCGGTTCATCACTAAATGCTGGATTTTGAGATGACTACAAGAGTATGCTACCCACACGGCAGAGCCTGGCAAGCTACCGGTGTTCGTATTTGATATGCCAGATACCAGTAATAATTATAGACCTCATTCCCATGACCTGATGGAGTGGTTTGAGGCTCTCTATGTTCCTGGAGCAAGCAGGTGCCCTTGGGCTTTACTTGTATGAGACAGATCATATGGAGATGTTACTGGTGCCCGCTCAAGCAAATCGATGATGAACGGGAAGAACAGTGATTAACATTATGTTTATTTGAAATTATATTCATAATTGTCCTTTATGGTCACGATCACGATCTCACGATCTTCCGTTGATCATCTATTTGCTAGAGTGGGCACCAGTAATATCTCCATATGTTCTGTCTCATGCCAGTAGAGCCAGGGGCATCGGCTTTGCTACAGGAACATAAAGAACATTATATTAGGTCATGGGAATGACCTAATATAATTGTTACTGGAATTTGGCATATCATATACAACACGAGAAGCTTGCCAAGCTTGCGGGAGGCAAACTCTTTAAACACCTCCAAATAAAGCATTTATTGATGAACAGCGGCGAGCCGGCTGATGGGCTGGTCGCTGGGTGGAGTTCTGACGGAGGGAAGTCCAGAAGTGGAAAATGGCGGCGCCCGGGAGGGGAGCGGTGGTCTGGCTTGTTGTGAGGCTCTGCGGTGGTGGGCCAGGGCTAGGGAACCCGCCATGCCTCCCGACTGCCTCATGAACGGCTTTGCACAGGGAGAGCAAGGAACAGCTCTGCCCCATGGGGAGAGTCTCTGGCGAGCATACCTGGGCGGATTGAGGAAAAAGCTGCAGCAGGGTGGGTGTCGGTGATCCCGGCTGTGATGGGGCTGGTCTGCTGGGTGGAGTTCTGACGAGAGGGAAGTCCAGAAGTGGAAAATGGCGGCGCCCGTGGAGTGAGGAGCGGTAGTCTGGCTTGTTGTGAGGGCTCTGCCGAGGTGGTGGGCCAGGGCTAGAACCTGCCATCCCGGCCAATGAACGCTTTTGCACAGGGAGAAGGAACAGCTCTGCCCCATGTGGGAGAGTCTCGACGAGCATACCTGGGCCGGATTGAGAAAAAGCTGCGGGGTGGGTGTCGGTGATCGGGCTGTGATGGGCTGGTCTGCTGGGTGGAGTTCTGAGGGAAGTCCAGAAGTGGAAAATGGCCGCGCCTGGAGTGAGGAGCGGTGGTCTGGCTTGTTGTGAGGCTCTGCCGGTGGTGGGCCAGGCCTAGAACCCGCCATGCTCCCGACTGCCTCATGAACGGCTTGCACAGGAGAGCAAGGGACAGCTCTGCCCCATGTGTGAGAGTCTCACCGGGGACGGAGTGATAGCTCAGCGGTAGGGCATTTGCCTTGCGCCGGCCAGCCGGCCAGGGTTCGATCCCGATCCCATATGGTCCCCTGAGCACCTCAGGAGTAATTCCTGAGTGCAGAGCCAGGAGAAACCCTACCTTGCGGTGTGACACCAAAGTCCTTTATGGTAAGCTATTAAAATTTTAAAAGTGAAATGCAAATTTTAATCTTGATAAAAACTACATCTATAAAGAAACTAAATATAACAGTGACTTTGAATTTAAGATTATCCATGACTTCTACTCAGATCTCTTTGATAGCCATGCCAACTTATCAACATACCAATTTCCGCAGGATGTCCCCAATGTTCTCCCTTCTGAAATCTGACATGCCATTTCGTTGGGAAAGAACGGAACAGCACCCAGTCCAGACCTGAACACCTGAAGAATCTGCCATCAGTACTCATTAATACACTGGCTTGGTTCTTCACACACTACCTGTCTGAATGCGAGGTGCCCTCCAATGGAAAACCAGCAAGTTAGTTCTACGCTTCAAGAAGGGAGACATCCATGACATTGGCAACTGTCTCCACATCTGCCTATTGTCTGTCATCTACACGCTGTTAACTTCGAGTCATCCTGAACTGGATTGGCAGAACAATAGATAAAGGACAACCATGTGAGAAGTCTGGCTTCCAAAAATAATTTAGCACAATCAACCATATCCACATGGTAACAAAACTCATTGAGGTTTGTAGGGAGTTCAAGATGCTGCTCTGTCTAATGTTCATTGATTTAAAGAAAGACTTTTATTCTGTGGAGACCAAATCAGTCATTGAGCCCCTAGCCAAAGAGGCATTCAAACCAATACATCAAGATACTTCATGAGCTATATTATGAAATCACCAACAGGATCGCATCATACTACAAGGAAGTGATCATTGTTGTCAAAAAAGAAGGGTTCGGCAGGGTGATACCATTTCACCAAAGCTCTTCAGCGCAACCCTGGATAACGTCATGCAACAATTAGAATGGGAAGGAATGGGAGTGAAGATAGGTGGTCAGCAACTACACCCACCTCCACTTCACTGATGACATTGCTCTAATAACACCAAACATTAGCCACGCGGGCACAAATGCTGGCTGACTTTGACCATAAAAGTGGAAAGATAGGTCTACAGCTGAATCTCAACAAAACAATGTTCATGAAAAATGAACTAGTTCCAGAGGCCCTATTCACTCTCAATGGAACAAACATTTCTGAATCCAGCAGTTATGTGTACCTAGGTCGAGAAGTCAACATGATGAACGACCTAAAACCTGAGCTGCACATGAGGAAGAGAGTGGCATGGAACACCTTCAAGAGCATGGAAGAAATAGCTAAAACAACAAAGAACCTCCAGGCTCCGAGCACATCTCTTCAACACTACCATTGTCCCTGCATTAACATATGCCACAGAAACCTGGGCCCTATGAAAGCAGGATGAGAATGCTACTCAGGCCTCCCCAAAGAGGAATCAAAAAGTATTATGCTTGGAATATCACACCTCACTCAAGTGAGAGAAGGAATCTGGAGTTCCGACCTCTGTCAACGATCCATCGAAAATCAGATGGGCTGGAAATGTATTGATGACCGATGAACTAGAGCCATTACTGCCTGGATCCCACAGGATGTCAAAAGATCACGTGGCCACCCACCTACAGGGTGGTCAGACTTCTTTGTCAAGACCTTGAACGAATGATTTGAGGCTCTTCATATTCCTGAAGCAAGCAGATGCCATTGGGCTACACTAGCACATGATAGGGTCAAATGGAAAGGCTACTGGCGACAGCTGGAACAAATCGATGAGTAACGGGATGTCAAGTGATCAAGTGAAGTTACTTTTAAAATTCTAAATTGAAAAAAGCCACTGAAATCACCTAATAACACTTGTGAAAATGTTCTATCTCATTATCATGAAGTATCATAAAAACTTTTAAAGCAATTAACTAATTTTCACCTACTAATTTGGCCACAATTTAGAAAAATATATTTTTTGACGATCCATCGAAAATCAGATGGGCTGGACATGTAATGCCATTTGGAGATGACATATGGACTAGGGCCATTACTGCCTGGATCCCATGGGATGTCAAAAGATCACATGGCCACCCACCTACAGGGTGGTCAGACTTCTTTGTCAAGACCTTGAACAAATGATTTGAGGCTCCTCATATTCCTGAAACAAGCAGGAATGAATGCCTGGTGTGGTGAATTCCTGAATGCCTGGTGTGGTGTTATAGAGAATGAAAAGAAGGCAGAAACCCCTCCTTTTCCCAACCAGGGCAGGCCTACTCATGGAAAGTTACCAATTTAGGGTCTGAGTGTCCTTTTCATCTTGAAGTAACCTTTTTGTTATCTACAAAAGGCCCAGAACAAATTCCTGTTAGAGGTTATGAGACCCCTGCCCAGAACCTACTATCTGGCCTGAATTGCCTGGATTTCATTCCTGCACATACGCATATCCGTTGCTGATCCATGATCCCACACGTGTGTCTAGCCACACCAAATATAGAAAGAAGTATTAAGAATGATCTGATTGATGGGGATGGTTACTTGGTACAAAGTGATTGGCTGCCTGCGCAAGCAGACCTTGATGTAATATTTTAAATCTATTGGATGGTTATGCGTGGGCTTTTCTGTAGCGGTGGGAACTATCTCTTAAAAGATCCTCCCTGGAAGGGCCGGGCTCTGAGCTGCTGACTGCCTGTGGTCATGCTATGAGCCCGAGTATACTCGAATATTAATAAAACCCTTGCTTTTGCATAGGACCCGGTCTCAGAGTTTTCCTTGGTAGGTGCTGCGTTCCGAGGCTCCCAGTCTGTCACCCCATCGGGTGGCCAACTCTTTCATTTGGGGCTTGTCCGGGATCGGGAGTTGAGGGACCCCACCTAGCCAGGATCTCCCTGACAAGACCATCCTGGGTAATTTTGGCGCCTTTTCCACCGCTGATCGCTAGATTAGTGTGCCGGCCGGCTCAGGCACTCTCGAGGTGACCGTTGGATAGAGTCAGCAGCCAGGCGTAAGTCTAGCTGCCCTTCTCCCCAGACTGTGGTGAACAGACGTGTTCCGGGACCACAGGTCACAACCCTGGGGGCGCCCCAGTGGTGTTGGAGATCCGGGGATGCCTGGAGGACTCCTTCTGGGGGAAGGAGACATGAACGCCTCCCTTCCTCCTTCCAAGTCGAGAGTGAGAGAAGTCCGGGTTGGAGTCCCGGCCTCAGGGTGAGTCCTGAGAAGACCTAGGTTTGTAACCCAGAAACAGCAGGTTGGAGCCAAACACTGAGGATTCTCTTGCGCTCGTCATGGCAGTCTAAGTATACGCTGGTCGGACAACAGAAAATTCCAAATCCGGATTGTGAGAGTGGGGAGTGGGGGTGAGTCTGAGTGAAAGGAGGACCGGTCCACGTGATTGAAGAGAGTGTGAAACTGTGTGAAATAATCTCTATCCTATTTGTAATTGTGATCTGTGTATGTTTGGTTATTGACATCATGCACCCCAAGGAATTACATTTCTCTCCCTTCCCACCTCACATAAACCACCAGTGGAGGCCTACCTACATCATTTTGGCTACTGCAGCAGAACGTTGCATGGCAGTGAAGGTAGGAGTTCCACCAGAAGGAGGTAATCAGTGAAAATCTGCAGAGAAGGTATGCTTCCTCGGAAATCTATAGGGGGACGGAGAGGAATGTTATAACCTGTGTGTGTGTGTGTGTGTGTATGAGCACCCTGATAGGTCCTCCTATCAGGCGTGAGTCTGTGGCTCCACGACTGGCACCCTTAAGGTCCCACAAAGGTTCACGGGGCCCAAGTGGGCTGTCTGCCACGAAGAACATATGGTCTATGGTGGCGCCGACCTAGCGGTCAGCCGCAAGTCACAACTGCTGAGTCCACTACAGCTAAGTTCTTCACCAGCTGGACAAGCAACTGAATGGTCTCTGTAAAGAGGAACCCCTCCTTTGTCTGTCTTGCATCACCTATCACTATGGGAGGAATGGGAGGAAACTCACTAGTGAAAGATTCTAGGAGACCAAATTTCAGGCAGCATTCCTTTTCCTTTCTCTCCTTACTAGCAAGAGAACTGGCTAGAGTAGACCTGGAGGTCAATTAGAGAGCTAAAGCAGCTTTTAGCCCCAGGCAAAGAAAGAAAAGGGGGGTAAAAGACTAGGAAGGAAAACCTCCCACCGAGACAGAAAGGCAGAATCTAGTTAGAGATGCAGCAAATGTCAGCAAGGCCACAGAAGGTAGCAAGCAAGCAAGACAGAACTTTTCTTCTCCTGATTTCTTAGAAGCCCATGGCAGGTTAGGACCCAGCTCCACACACAGGTTGTGGTCGTGGTGGATGCCTGGGAGGGCCACAGGGAAGCCTGTAGTAATGCAGAGATCACTGATCGAGACGTCCATAGCATGATGATTCTCTGAATTAGTGGCCAGTATAGGGTTAGAGTCCCCCTTGGGTTGCACTGAACCTCCAACTAGTTAGCCTAAGCAAAAGCGTCTTAAGGGATCTTTGTAAAAACATGTGGCCTGAGTATATATCTAAAATCCAGGCCTTCATGGCATTGTACCAGGCTTTGCAAAAGAAAAAGGAAACTGTCGGATTTGCTGTATGTGTGCCTTGGAAATAAGGGAACCAGGAACAGGACCCCCCACCAACTGCACAGGCAGGAACCTGAGGCTTCAGTCTCAGTCTCTCCTCCAACCCTGCTGCCACCTGTGGAGCTTGTAAAAGGCTTCCCAGGAGCAAGGGCTACTGCTGTTAACAAGCCCCTCCCCTCCAGGGACCACCTCTGGCAGCTCAGGTTTCCCCTCATAGATCTAGGCTTCCTAGAGGAGCTCAGCAAAAAGTTACTTGCAGGGGAAGCCCACTATGCCCACAGTGGTCTAACGCAACTCCAGTGTAGTTCTCCCCTAGAGAACTAGTGAAGGCTAGTGAACTAGAAGGGGGCTAGTGAAGCAGGGTGTATTAAAAAAAAAAAAAACAGGCAGGGGACAGAGGCTGGTGCAGGCTGAAAAAACGTAGGGCGAGGTCCAAACCAGTGGAACAGGGCTATTTGCCCTGGGGGACTGCCCTTCCTTTCTCAGTCTCAGTTTGCTCTACCCTTCCAAAAGGGTCAAATCATAACTAAAAATCGATCAATCAACTGTATATGTGTGTGTGTGCACACGCATGTGTGGTGGCCACCAATTGTTTGCAGTTAACTTGTCTGTGTAAAACATTGGAGTGTTAAATAATACCAAATTGGAATCAAAAACAAATTGTTAAGCCAGGGATAGGCAATGTGTTCTAAACTGAGTGTTGAGCATAAGGAGAAATTGACGTGTTCAATCTAAATCTTATGGTAAAAGGTTAAAAGGTCTAATTGTAAAACCTTTTAAGTGTTCCTGATCCCTGAAATTCTCTCAGCTCCTGAACTTGTGCTGTTTAGAGAGGGTGGGAGCTAGAGCCAGAGTCAGAAAAGAGATAAGAACTTTGTGAGATAGTGCAGAGCTTTACCTCATAAGTTTAGGTTAAATTCTAATGAGAAATTAGGCTGTTTTTGAAAATTAACTAAGGTACAAAAACTGTTGCAATTAAATCAAAGAAGGTCTTGTGTTTCATGAAAAATTGGTAGTTCAAATGTTTCTTTTTTATGTTGGTACATATTCGTTTTATTTCTGCAATAGGGTAATCACCTCAGCCTGATAAATCTGATAGGAATTCCAGAGCAGCCCTTGCTGGAAAAAAAAAAAAAGTGAATCTCTTTAACATTCAAGGAGCTAGAAATATTTGTTTAAATTTACTGGCTTCTAAACATGGAAAATTAAAAGAATTGTGGGAAGTAAATGACAGCAATCAGTCAATCAGTTTTTTTAGACAATGTTGCTAATCTGCTCAGTACATGCTATTATTCGAGATAGTTTTAATACATGTGAGCTTTGTCAACAGTTATCAACCTAGTCTTTGCCATTGAAAGTCTTAGTTATTACAAGTGTGAAATCTTTACTATTACTTGGTAGTATTTTAACTTTGCATTGTTTGTGTTCCTGAAAATTGGAATTCTAAAGATAAAATTTTAAATGTTTTCTGGATAATTTCTAATATGAAGTGAACCTTTGCCAAGCTTAAATTTAAAAGAACTTTAATTGTGAGCGTCTCAGCCTCTTGAATATGTATGGAACTGATTTAATGTTTTAAAGTAGTTTTTGCTATGCTAGATGAGATAATAATTAGCAACCTGTTTCCAAATTTGGGAGATTAATCTGTATTGAGCTCAGTAAGATAAGAAAGTTAAACTGGTAGGGTCTGACAATAAGGAATCTAGGTAATGTATTTTAAGTAATAAAGATAATGGATGGAGATATAAAGTGAAAGGAAAGGAATCCTGTTAAAGTGAAGCAATTTTGGAATAAAATGAAGGAACATTACAGGACAGGATGAGTGTAAAGGAATGTGTAGAGAGTCTGATAATGTTGAGTGAAAAAAAACTATGGAACTCTTTTCTCTTTTCGAGAAGTGTTCTAGTACCTTTTTGGTGAAATCTATGGGAAAAAAATATTAAACAGTTGGTATGGACTCCTGTTATAATGCTCCTAAAATTGGGGAATTAAGGCTTTGACATGGGGTTAAATGAATTATACCTGATATTAAACTATATGTTCTATTTCTACAGATCTTTTTGGCTTCTTTTGAGTAGGTCTAACAGCAAATTGGTAAAATTACACTTTGTTGTGAGTAAAAGTGAAATATATGCTTTTCTCTCTTTACACCTTCAGTATGACCTTTAATGTTTCATGGCAATGTGTTGGTTTGCATAAACTCAGACAAAAATATTTCCTTTCTGTAATAGGGCCTAGCCCTCATGCAGGACAGGAAAGTCAGTATGGGACCCCAAGGCCCACTTCCAGGGAAAACAGGAGTCAAAGGGATTGGTCTAAGTGACAGGAGCAGGTAGTTACAAACCTCAGGGGGACCCTAAAGGCAGGCCAGCTCAAGGATCATCTCTGCTGTGAAGAACGAGGAATCTGCCAATCTGTGATGACTGAGAACTGCCTGGGCCATGCAATAAGGGAAGGCTGCTGCAGTAGGGGAACGGCTTCAGTCCCAAAAAGGGATGTGGTCACTCTCTGCTCCACCCGGAAAAGAGGCTTGAGGTTACCGTAGCTCATCATGGAACCTGATCTTCCTGTTATGGCCAATCCTGGGGTAGCCCTGACATACAGTTAAAAACATTTTTTTCCCTCCTCTGCCTTAGCCAATCCCCAGGACTTCTTGGTAGTAACAGGGTACTCCTAAGTGGAGTGTTCTCCAGTCTTGCTGTGTTTATGCAAAAGAACCAAGTCCAGGTTTATTAAGTCATTTGACAAATTTAAAGTAAAGGTGGAGAGAAAGGCCATATTTCTATAACTTTTTGTAAAGATCAGATTCTCAAATCTACAGAAAGGTACTTGAATAAATGTATCCAAATAGGGCTTGATTTAAAAGGTAACCCCTTGGCTAATCCAGGTTGCTTAAGTTTGCTAATAGGCCAAGGGTTTTCAAGTTAATATCCAAATTGGTTGGATGTTTACCTCTAGTTCTATGAGTACAGAGTCATTTGGAAATTCTAAGATTCATAAGGATTTTAAAAAGCTTTTAATTCTTGAGCCATCATGGTACCAATACCTCATCCAGTAACATTAGGGGAATAACAATTATCCATGGGAAGGGACAAAACAGGGCAGTTTAGAGTAACTCAGAACTGTGTTTTATGTGTCATAAATCCTAAGGATTGACAATTTGATTTTTGTGCAAAAGCTCAGATGATCTATAGTCATCTATTGGTTCTAACACATCCAGTGAGAGGGGCAAGGCTTTTCTATGTTGTACAAAAGGGCCAGAGAGGTGGCTTGGTGTTTCTATGAGAAAAATCTGGACACAAAATGTTTGCTTCAACTTTATGATACTTTAACACTGTGTTTTCTAAAACAGTAAAGTATTCTGCCCTCACTAGGGCAAAGGGGACTTTACTCCTCCGGGGTCTAATCATTTCTAAGTAATGTTCTTAGCCTAATTGATCTGATCTTTTCTTGCAGATAATAATAACTTCAGAAAATCTGATCCATTCATTGCATGGGGCCCATTTGGAGATTTCACCCCTTGCACAGGCAGGGTCTATAGTCCCTTTGTCAGCATGAAGCAGCTCCAGAAGATGGACCTTCACCCATTTTCCCTTAAAAATATAAAGGCGGTGAAATCTCTTGAAAGGAATATGATGTGGATAGTTTGATAGGGAAAGGGCCCCATGGCAGTG
>JAJIBD010015702.1:0-23093 GCA_021461705.1 Cryptotis parvus | reverse complement strand
CAGGACTCCTGACCCTGTAGCCCACCTTCATGCCTGTTTCATGCCCGTCTCAGCAGCTCAAGGAGGACTCAGGCCTCATCCAGGGATTACCCGTGCCCCCCCATCTCCAGACAGACCCTGCTGGAGCCCTATCTCAGACTGCCCCTGCTGAGCCCTATCTCAGACTGCCCTGCTGGTGTCCTATCTCAGACTGCCCTGCTGGAGCCCTATCTCAGACTGCCCCTGCTGGAGCCCTATCTCAGACTGCCCTGCTGGAGCCCTATCTCAGACTGCCCCTGCTGGAGCCCTATCTCAGACTGCCCCTGCTGGTGTCCTATCTCAGACTGCCCCCTGCTGGAGCCCTATCTCAGACTGCCCCCTGCTGGCAGTGTCCTTTCAGACCTGTCCTTGCTTGTTACCTGGTTACCCACAGCTGCCGCTCCTGTCTGGCCTGTGTCCAGAGAGAAGGGGAGGCCGGCGGGGCCCCTGCCTACCCCCACTGCGCAGGGCCGGCCTCTTGTGACACCCACTTGCTGGTGGCCCTGGGCCCTCTTTTGCTTTTTGGGTCACAGCCGGTGACTCAGGTGACGCTCCTGGCTCTGCAATCAGGAATTTACTCCTGGCGGTGCTCGGGGATCGAACCCATGTTGACTGCAGGCCGGCTGTGTGCAAGGCAGACGCCCTACCTCTCCGGCCCGCCCTGGGCCTCCTGAGGCCCGTGCCGTCCCTTTGCCCTAGTGTCCATGCCACAGCTCCTGGGCTGGACCCAGAGTGGACTCCGCCACCTTCGAGCCACCACATTGCCTAAGACAGGCCCAGAAGCTCTAGCCTGGTGGCCGCCCACAAATATTCTCAGCTTCAGCCCAGAAATGAGTTTTGCCCTTAGAGGTTCTTACTGGGCCTGGTCTGGCCCCAGCACCAGCCACCCGCAGCTCTCGGTGCCGGCCCGGCAGAACTGCGTGCCCTTAGCGGCACTTGGCTCCCTCGAGGCTGCTCTCCGTGCAGGACGCTCTGGGAAGCTGCTTCCGGGGCTGGACAGCACTGCTCCGGCATTCAAAGTTGGGAGCCTCCAACTTCGGACAAAGACCGAGCTGTCGTGGTCCCGCTTTGGCTGGAGCCTCTGAATTAAGGGTGTTAGCCATGTCCATCTAAGGCCAGGCCTGTCTTGGGGGACATGGCCATGAGAGCATGTAGGGCTGGTGGTCTGCAGCTCCAGAGGAGCCAGCACAGGGGACAGGCCCTGAGACCAGGTGAAGTTCTGCTTTCCGTGGTGATCCACGGAGGGATGTCCAGCACGGAGGGGGCCGTGGTGGTGTGGCGAAGCCTGTCCCCGCCATCTGCAGGCGCCAGCTGCCACCTTGGCACACCGGGCTATGTGGGGACGGGTGTGGTGAGGGGAGAACGCCCACGCCCACTGTCCCCGTGCCCAGACTCCGTGAGGATGCCGCCACCTTGAAGCTCAGCTGGGACGCGCGCAGGTAGCGCAGCTCACCCAGGAGTCAGTCGCCAAAGACGTGCAGCTCCAGGCACTGCAGGAGGAGGGGGAGGAGCTCAAGGCCCAGCTGGCCGCGTGCCAGCGCGACGTGGACAGGTGAGCGGGTCGACAAGAGGCGGGAGCTGGGAGCAGGGCCGAGGACGGGCGGGCGGCCTGTGCCTGTGTCTGGTGTCTCGTTCTGGCATCTCAGTGCTTCCCTGTAGAGTGAATGGACTGGGCAGTGAGGCAGCTGACCAGGTCTGCAGGGCAGGGCCTGCTTCTGTGGGGAGAGAGACCAGGTTCCCAGAACCCTGGCAGGAGGGAGCCGAGAGCAGCGGGCCGTCCCCACCCCAGGTGGAAGTAAGGCCTCTGCTGAACGTGGCCTGCGGGGTGAGCCCACGTCAAGCTCCCCAGCACTTCCCTGTGTTGGTGGCTCCCCCTTCCCGCTCGGTGTCCCCTGGGTGACTGTATCTTGCAGTGAGCTTGCCTGTGGTTGGGCTGGAGCGATAGCACAGCGGGTAAGGCTTTTGCCTTGCCGCGCGCCGTCCCGGTTCGATCCCCAGCATCCCATATGGTCCAGCGAGCACCATCAGGAGTAATTCCTGAGCAAAGAGCCAGAGCATCGCGGGTGTGGCCCAGAGAGAGAGAGAGCTTGCCTGCGATCTGCGGTGCAGGACTTGGTGGGCATGACTGGAGACGTGGGGCTCGTCCCTTCCCGCATGGTGGCCCTTGGCTTCACAGATTGGCCTGTGCCATACCGAGCCCTGCCACAGACCAGCTTGACCCGTGGCACCTTCCAGGAGCTCCACTTTATGCCGTGGCTGCCCCGCGATGATTGTTTGCTGCTTGCTCCGTCCTTGTCTGCGGTGGTGCCAGTGTGGGGGCCACACTCCCATGCTGCCCGCTTCCCATGACCTTCGGGACCTTCCCACTCCGCCACGCCGCTTCCCGGGTCCGTCGGGACCTTCCCACTCCCACGCCGCCCGCTTCCCGGGTCCGTCGGGACCTTCCCACTCCCACGCTGCCGCTTCCCGGGACCATCGGGACCTTCCCACTCCCACGCCGCCCGCTTCCCGGGTCCGTCGGGACCTTCCCACTCCCACGCCGCCCGCTTCCCGGGTCCGTCGGGACCTTCCCACTCCCACGCCGCCCACTTCCCGGGTCCGTCTTTTTCTCTTCCCACTCCCACGCCCGCCGCTTCCCGGGTCCGTCAGGACCTTCCCACTCCCACGCCGCCCGCTTCCCGGGTCCGTCGGGACCTTCCCACTCCCACGCCGCCCCCTTCCGGGACCTTCCCACTCTCCCTGGCTGGCTCGTGGCGCTTCTTGTCACTTCCGACTGCATCCCTCCTGCGGTCCTGGTCCAAGGACTTCCCGAATCCCAAGGAGTTTAGCTTCCTGGGGGCAGGCGGGGCTGGCAGGGTAGCTCCACTGGGTCCACACAACCTGCTCCCTGCTGGCTAGTGAACAGCCCCCCACGGCTCCCCAAGCCTCGGGTTTCTTGGTGCCCTGCCTGTTCTTCCCTGTGGGGTCTGAGGGGCTCCATGCCCTTTGGGGGGTCACCCCTCCCTGCCAGAACTCAGCTTTTCGAGCTGGACTGTTCTCATCCCCTGCTGCTCTGCCCTTCCGAGCAGCCTCGAGGCGCCCACGGGAGGTGGGGGCAAGGTGGGGCCTGCATGTCGGGTGCCATGGGGCACTGTGTCCGGGACCCTGCTGGTCTTGCTGCCAGAGCCGGGGCCCGCACGGGGCTCAGGGGCACGTTGGCAACATGACCCCATGTTGTTCTGTCTCTGCTGCTGTCTTGGGCCCCTTCTGCTTCCCCAGTCTGGCAGCCGTGTCCTGTGCAGTGGGCGTGGGCCCCTGCACTCCCTCACCACGGTCCTCTCCGAAGCATCTTCACGCCACACCGGCAAGGCTGCACGGTAGGCTCAGGGGGTCTCCATGGCCCTCCATGCCCCCGTCTGGGCTGTGGTAGGCTCACGGGGTCTCCCTCACCTTGGCTTCCCCAGGTCATCCTGTCTGGGGTCTCCTGCACATCCCCAGGTCACCTGTGACATCCATGCTGTGCCCTCTGCTGCCCGGCTGAACCAGCAGACCTGGCTTTGCCCCCCCGTGTCCCTCTGCTGGACTGGAGCTCGGGGTCTCCTCCTGCATGGAGGCAGGGCTCGGCCCCTGGTAAAATGGGCCGTGGCAAGGGCCCGTGGCAGCACCTTGCGTGTCCCTTCCTGTGGCAAGGGCCCGTGGCAGCACCTTGCGTGTCCCTTCCCGTGACAAGGGCCCGTGGCAGCACCTTGCGTGTCCCTTCCCGTGGCAAGGGGCCCGTGGCAGCACCTTGCGTGTCCCTTCCCGTGACAAGGGCCCGTGGCAGCACCTGCGTGTCCCTTCCCGTGGCAAGGGGCCCGTGGCAGCACCTTGCGTGTCCCTTCTCGTGGCAAGGGCCCGTGGCAGCACCTTGCGTGTCCCTTCCCGTGGCAAGGGCCCGTGGCAGCACCTGCGTGTCCCTTCCCGTGGCAAGGGCCCGTGGCAGCACCTTGCGTGTCCCTTCCCGTGGCAAGGGCCCGTGGCAGCACCTCGCGTGTCCCTTCCCCGTGGCAAGGGCCCGTGGCAGCACCTTGCGTGTCCCTTGTTGCCCTGAGCCCACAGCCCGTGTCAGCCTGAGCTGCTCTTGGCCCTCTGTTGTGCATCATGTAGGTGGCCAGAGGCCATCCCAGGCCTGGGACTGCCCAGTGTCCACTTAGGCTCTAGGGCTTCTGCCCCAGCCACGCCCGGCCCTCGGGCGCTTCAGATATCCCCTCCCTGGCCTCTTGCCTCCGGGCATGATCCTCTCCTATCCCCTGGGCCCTCTCTGGCTCCTCCCAAGCCCCTGGCTCTCTTCCCACTCCCCTTGGGGCCAGGGTCATTCCCTGAGAGCCTCACCCAGCTACGCCAGACCGCCCACACTCGGCTGCTGCCCCTGCTTCTCACCGACAGCCTGTTTCCGAGGCTCTTCCTGTGCTGCCGGGCCACCTGCTCACCTCCATCTGGTTTTGTTTGGTTTTTGGGGGTCACACCTGGCTCTGCCCTCAGACATGGTGGTGCTCAGGAGACCCTGTGGGATGCTGGGGATCGAACCCAGGCCAACTGCGTGCAAGGCAAGCGCGCTCCCAGCGGTGCTGTCGCTCGGACCCCCTCTCCTCCTTTCTGGGCTGGCCTGGGTATGTGTGGGAGATGGAGGGAGAGCGTAGCAGACCTGGCAGCGCTTGGCACATGCCCCGGCAGCTCGGGAAGGTGAGTGTGGACTGTGCCCACAGGTACCGGCAGCAGCTGGCTCAGGCGGTCGGCCGGGAGCAGAGCCTGCAGCGAGACAAGACCCAGGTGGAGCTGGACTGGCAGAGACGCTGCAACGACGTGGAGCGGGAGCTGCACAGGCGCGCGGAGGACCTGGTGCAGGGGCTGACGGCAGCCCGGGAGCAGGTGTGCCGGCCCCAGCACGGGTCAGGCTCCGTCCTAGAGGCAGAGGACACGTGTCCCCACCTGCCCGCTCTCCGGGGCTGCCCCCCACCGCCCCGCCTCCTGAGGCATCTCCGTGGGTGGCACTGAAGGCTTTGCCACGCCCCTTCTCTCTGCTTCCCAGGTGGCTGCCCGGCTGCAGGAGGCCGAGCGGCTGCTGTGTGAGCGGGAGGCCCTGGTGAAGGCCGTGAGCCTGGAGCGGGACCAGGCCCTGCAGGCACTCCGGGCACAGAGCTGCACCTCGCTCCGGGACGGCCAGAAGGAGGCACAGGTGAGCAGGAACCAACCTCTTCCCACTCTCCCTCTTGCTCCTCTCCAGTGAGCAGGGCCTGACCGTCAGGCTCCCACACGCTCCCGCAGCCAGGAGGTGGGCAGGGGGTCTCTCTGTCCCTCTCTGATCTATCAGGGCATAGCCGGACCCTCACTGTCCCTCTCTGCTCTACCAGGGCACAGCCGGACCCTCACGCTCCCTCTCTGCTCTATCAGGGCACAGGCGGACCCTCACTCTCCCTCTCTGCTCTATCAGGGCACAGCCGGACCCTCACTGTCCCTCTCTCTGCTCTATCAGGGCACAGGCGGACCCTCACGCTCCCTCTCTGCTCTATCAGGGCATAGCCGGACCCTCACTGTCCCTCTCTGCTCTATCAGGGCACAGGCGGACCCTCACTCTCCCTCTCTGCTCTATCAGGGCACAGGCGGACCCTCACTCTCCCTCTGCTCTATCAGGGCACAGGCGGACCCTCACTCTCCCTCTCTGCTCTACCAGGGCACAGGCGGGACCCTCACTGTCCCTCTCTGCTCTATCAGGGCACAGGCGGACCCTCACTCTCCCTCTCTGCTCTACCAGGGCACAGGCGGGACCCTCACTCTCCATCTCTGCTCTACAGGGCACAGCCAGACCCTCACGCTCCCTCTCTTGCTCTATCAGGGCATAGCCGGATCCTCACTGTCCCTCTCTGCTCTATCAGGGCACAGGCGGACCTTCTCTCTCCCTCTCTGCTGTATCAGGCACAGCCGGACCCTCACGCTCCCTCTGCTCTATCAGGGCACAGCTGGACCCTCACTCTCCCTCTCTGCTCTACCAGGGCACAGCCGGACCCTCACTGTCCCTCTCTGCTCTACCAGGGCACAGCTGGACCCTCACTGTCCCTCTCTGCTCTACCAGGGCACAGGCGGGACCCTCACTCTCCCCTCTCTGCTCTATCAGGGCACAGCCGGACCCTCACTCTCCCTCTCTGTTCTATCAGGGCACAGGCGGGACCCTCACTCTCCCTCTCTGCTCTACCAGGGCACAGGCGGACCCTCACTGTCCCTCTCTGCTCTATCAGGGCACAGCCAGACCCTCACTGTCCCTCTCTGCTCTACCAGGGCACAGCCGGACCCTCACGCTCCCTCTCTGCTCTACCAGGGCACAGGCGGACCCTCACTCTCCCTCTCTGCTCTATCAGGGCATAGCCGGACCCTCACTGTCCCTCTCTGCTCTATCAGGGCACAGCCGGACCCTCACTGTCCCTCTCTGCTCTACCAGGGCACAGGCGGACCCTCACGCTCCCTCTCTGCTCTATCAGGGCACAGGCGGACCCTCACTGTCCCTCTCTGCTCTATCAGGGCACAGCCGGACCCTCACGCTCCATCTCTGCTCTATCAGGGCACAGGCGGACCCTCACTCTCCATCTCTGCTCTATCAGGGCACAGGCGGAAATTCTCTCTCCCTCTCTGCTGTATCAGGCACAGCCGGACCCTCACTGTCCCTCTCTGCTCTATCAGGGCACAGGCGGGACCCTCACTCTCCCTCTCTGCTCTATCAGGGCACAGGCGGGACCCTCACGCTCCATCTGGGTCCTGTGGGCCCAGTGGTCTCTCCCTGTTTCTCAGCTACCAACCTCGAGACGGTGGGGGCCAGGGGAGCAGGCGCTGGCTTGCCTCTCCTGGCCCCTTATGGTTCCCAGGTGTCCTTCAGAGCCCAGGAGGGTGCGGCAGACCCAGGGCTCCCCCCCACGGAGATCCAGCGGCTGCAGGAGCACAACGCCAGCTTGCGCTGCGCCATCACCCAGATGAGGCAGGAGATGGAGGCCCTGAGCAGCAACCTAGGCACCCAGCCGGTCCCTACGGCCAGCACGACCACCTCACCTCCCGGTCAGTGGACACAGAGAAGGCACGGCAGGGCACCTGCTGTTTGGGTGACAGACTCCAGCACCTCAGTCTTAGTAGCACTGTGGGGAGAGTGTGCCCATGGGCTCAGGAGCACTGTGGGGAGAGTGTGCCCCAGGACTCAGGAGCACTGTGGGAGAGTGTGCCCCAGGACTCAGGAGCACTGTGGGGAGAGTGTGCCCCAGGACTCAGGAGCACTGTGGGGAGAGTGTGCCTCACTCAGGAGCACTGTGGGGGAGTGTGCCCCAGGACTCAGGAGCACTGTGGGGAGAGTGTGCCCATGGGCTCAGGAGCACTGTGGGGAGAGTGTGCCTCAGGACTCAGGAGCACTGTGGGGGAGTGTGCCCCAGGACTCAGGAGCACTGTGAGGAGAGTATGCCTCAGGACTCAGGAGCACTGTGGGGGAGAGTGTGCCCCAGGACTCAGGAGCACTGTGGGGAGAGTGTGCCCCAGGACTCAGGAGCACTGTGGGGAGAGTGTGCCCCATGGGCTCAGGAGCACTGTGGGGAGAGTGTGCCCCATGGGCTCAGGAGCACTGTGGGGAGAGTGTGCCCCAGGACTCAGGAGCACTGTGGGGAGAGTGTGCCCCAGGACTCAGGAGCACTGTGGGGAGTGTGCCCCAGGACTCAGGAGCACTGTGGGGAGAGTGTGCCCATGGGCTCAGGAGCACTGTGGGGAGAGTGTGCCTCAGGACTCAGGAGCACTGTGGGGGGAGTGTGCCCCAGGACTCAGGAGCACTCTGAGGAGAGTATGCCTCAGGACTCAGGAGCACTGTGGGGGAGTGTGCCCCAGGACTCAGGAGCACTGTGGGGAGTGTGCCCCAGGATTCAGTAGCACTGTGGGGAGATTGTACCTCAGGACTCTGAGCACTGTGGGGGAGAGTGTGCCCCAGGATTCAGGAGCATTGTGGGGAGAGTGTACCTCAGGACTCAGGAGCACTGTGG
Organism: Cryptotis parvus; assembly: GCA_021461705.1. NCBI lineage: Eukaryota > Metazoa > Chordata > Mammalia > Eulipotyphla > Soricidae > Cryptotis > Cryptotis parvus. The sequence continues at coordinate 15,057 of JAJIBD010015702.1, read as the reverse complement.
GAGAGTGTGCTCCAGGACTCAGGAGCACTGTGGAGAGAGTGTGCCCCAGGACTCAGGAGCACTGTGGAGAGAGTATGCCTCAGGACTCAGGAGCACTGTGGGGCTAGTGTGCCCCAGGATTCAGGAGCACTGTGTGGAGAGTGTGCCCCAGGACTCAGTAGCACTGTGGGGAGAGTGTGCCCCAGGGCTCAGGAGCACTGTGGGGAGAGTGTGCTCCAGGGCTCAGGAGCACTGTGGGGAGAGTACCTCAGGACTCAGGAGCACTGTGGGAGAGTGTGCCCCAGGACTCAGGAGCACTGTGGGGAGAGTGTGTGCCCATGGGCTCAGGAGCACTGTGGGGAGAGTGTGCCCCACTCAGGAGCACTGTGGGGGAGTGTGCCCCAGGACTCAGGAGCACTGTGGGGAGAGTACCTCAGGGCTCAGGAGCACTGGGGAGAGTGCTCCTGGACTCAGAAGCACTGTGGGGAGAGGTGCCCCAGGGCTCAGGAGCATTGTGGGGAGAGTACCTCAGGACTCGGGAGCACTGTGGGGAGAGACCTCGGACTCAGGAGCACTGGGGGAGAGTGTGCCCCATGGGCTCAGGGCACTGTGGGGAGAGTACCTCGGCTCAGGAGCACTGTGGGGAGAGTGTGCCTCACTCAGGAGCACTGTGGGGAGGTGTGCCCCAGGACCAGGAGCACTGTGGGGAGAGTACCTCAGGGCTCCAGGAGCACTGTGGGGAGAGTGCTCCTGGACTCAGAAGCACTGTGGGGGAGAGTGTGCCCCAGGGCTCAGGAGCATTGTGGGGAGGAGTACCTCAGGACTCGGGAGCACTGTGGGGAGAGTACCTCAGGACTCAGGAGCACTGTGGGGAGAGTGTGCCCCATGGGCTCAGGAGCACTGTGGGGAGAGTACCTCAGGGCTCAGGAGCACTGTGGGGAGAGTGTGCCCCAGGACTCAGGAGCACTGTGGGGAGAGTGTGTGCCCATGGGCTCAGGAGCACTGTGGGGAGAGTGTGCCTCACTCAGGAGCACTGTGGGGTAGTGTGCCCCAGGACTCAGGAGCACTGTGGGGAGAGTGTGCCCCAGGGCTCAGGAGCACTGTGGGGAGAGTACCTCAGGGCTCAGGAGCACTGTGGGGAGAGTGTGCCCCAGGGCTCAGGAGCACTGTGGGGAGAGTGTGCCCCAGGACTCAGGAGCACTGTGGAGAGAGAACCTCATGACTCACGAGCACTGTTCTGTTGGCAGGGTATGTGCTGGGACTGGAGACAGAAATACAAGGTCTGAAGAGCAAATTTGAGAGCCTGGAAGCGCAGCTGAAGGGGCGGGACCGATGCTCGAAGCTGCCCATGGCCGCTGCCCCTCCGGACCACTGTGCTGGTGAGTCTGTGCTGCTGTGAGGTCGCCATGTGCGAGAGCCGCCGGCTGCCCCGCGTGCCCCTGAGCTGCTGGTCTGTGGACACTCGCTTGCTCCTGTGGGGCCCCGCTGTGCTGCCCACATGTGTCCTGCTTGCTGCCAGAGGCTCTGCTGTGTCGCCAATCTGGGCCTTCGACCGCAGACGTGCCCCTCACTGCGTCCTGAGCCCTCCGCACCCCGTTCCCACGGTCCCCCTGGGGGTCCGGGCACTGGCTGGTTGTGGAGCTCCAGCTGGGCTGGGCCAGGGCTGAGGCAAGTGCCCAATCTGCCGGACAGTCCAGCTTCAGGTCGGCTGTGCGCTTGTCTTGTGGCCCAGAGGACCAGCAGCTGCTCGGCTGGAGCGCGTGCCAGCAGGGACCCCAGTTCTCCCAGAGACGACTCTGGGCCTGGCTGCCTGGGCCTCATCCCTGAGCAATGGGATTTTCTGCAGGAGCTGAGCCTGCCGGCGGCAACGTGGGTCTCGCACTGAGGAGCCTGGGGGACAGGGCCCAACTCCTGAGCCTGCTGGTGGCCCAGCTCAGACAGCAGGTACAGACACACGGACCAAACACCTGGGCTCGCACTGGTGCCGTTTCTAGCTGAGGGTGTCTCTGGTGGCTGAAGCCTATGGCTGTAGGTATCTGTCCCCTCAGAAGGGTCTGTGTGGGGGGGCCGGAGTGACAGGACAGTGGGTAGGGTGTTTGCCTTGCACACAATGACCCCGGTTGGATTCCCAGCATCCCATGTGGTCCCTAGAGCACTGCCAAGAGTCATTCCTGAGTATAGAGCCAGGAGTAACCCCTGAGCATCGGCAGGTGTGACCCATAGAGAAAGGAAAAAGGGTCTTTGTGGGAGGTGTGGCTGGGCCTGGGGCCACCTCAGCCTGGGCCCTGGGCGGTGACTGCCTTTGTTCTTGAACGGGCCATCTAAGTGGGGCGGGACCAGGACACCCCAAGTCTCCGTGCTTAGGGCTCCAGAGAAGCCGCAGGCGGCATGCGGGCCGCTGTTCTCTTGACTGTCCTCTTCGCTGAGTCCAGCAAGGCAGGCACTGGGGTTGGACACGGTCAACCTGAATTCAGTCCCCTGCGCCCCTTATGGTCTCCCGGATCCCACACAAGTGATGGCTGAGGGGCCGGAGCGATAGTCCAGCCGGGTAGGGGACTGTCCTACCTACCTATATGGAAGCCGCATTTGCCTAACATGCGGCTGACCCAGATTTGATCCCAGCATCCCTTATGGTTCCCAGAGCACCACCAGGAATAATTCCAGAGAATAACTCTGGATGTGACCCCAAAAGCCAAAAAAAAAAAAAAAAAGGAAAAAATTGCCCATTTCTGGCAAGAGCCTGTGGTGCCTTCCCTAGTGCTCCCGGCTGGATGGGGCCTCCTCCTCCTCCCCTCTCCTAGTGCTCCCGTCCCGCTGGGTGGGGCCTCCCCCTCCTCCCTCTCCTAGTGCTCCCGGCTGGGTGGGGGCCTCCCTCCTCCTCCCCTCTCCTAGTGCTCCTGTCCCGGCTGGGTGGGGCCTCCCCTCCCTCCCCCCTCTCCTCCCTAGTGCTCCCGGCTGGGTGGGGCCTCCCCCTCTTCCCTCCCCTAGTGCTCCCGGCTGGGTGGGGCCTCCTCCTCCTCCCTCTCCTAGTGCTCCCGGCTGGATGGGGCCTCCCCTCCTCCCTCTCCTAGTGCTCCCGGCTGGGTGGGGCCTCCTCCTCCCTCCCTCTCCTAGTGCTCCCGGCTGGATGGGGCCTCCTCCCTCCTCCCTCTCCTAGTGCTCCCGGCTGGGTGGGGCCTCCCCCTCTTCCCTCCCCCTAGTGCTCCCGGCTGGGTGGGGCCCCCCCCCTCCTCCCTCCCCTAGTGCTCCCCGGCTGGGTGGAGCCTCCCCCCTCCTCCCTCTCCTAGTGCTCCCGTCCCGGCTGGGTGGGGCCTCCCCCTCTTCCCTTCCCTAGTGCTCCCGGCTGGGTGGGGCCTCCCCTCCTCCCTCTCCTAGTGCTCCCGGCTGGGTGGGGCCTCCCCCCCCCCCCCTCCTCCTAGTGCTCCCGGCTGGGTGGGGCCCTCCCCTCTTCCCTCCCCTGCTCCCTCCTGTGGTCAGGCAGGATGCGGCCTCTGTGGTGGCTGCTGGCCAGTAGGTGTCCTCCTCGCAGCAGTAATCAGTAAGGTTCTGAGGAGCAGGTGAGACGGGGGAGGGACCTGTGTGCTAAAGGCCGGGCCGCAGGGCAGCTCAGGGATTCCACAGTGGCCGCCCCTGTGTGGCCTCCTGGCTCAGGCTCTCCACAGTCCTGCACCTTTCAGAGCATGCAGCCAGGGCCTGCGGGCGCTGATGGTGTTTTCCTGGTGACCTTGGCGCCAGAGTCCCTGGAGGCTTCTTAGCCAAGACTTCTCCTGCGATGCAGCACCTGCCCCGTTCTCCTGGGCTCGCTGGAGTACCCGCATGTTTGTGCTCGGCGCCCTGCCCTGCGGCCTGCTGTGGGGTCCAAGGCAAGGACGGAAGGATGGCCAGCCCGTTTCCTCTTGGCTAGTGCTGTCTCTGCCTCCGGGGCCTTCTCATGAGTCACCTGACCCGTCACTCCTAGAAGACTGCATTGCCCGTGGACCACAGCCTCTCCCCCAGGGCTGGGCCACGCCCCAACTGCCACCTGACCCTGGGGTAACTGAGCCAGGCAGTTTTCTCTCGTTCAGCTTTTTATTGTTGCTTTAGCGTCAGGAATCGAACCAGGAGCTCTTCCGTGCTCTTGGCCCCTTCATCCGGGCTTCCAGATGCCTGAGCCCATGGGCAGGGGCTCTGCCCATCTGTGGGACTCACATCCATGCTCATGAACACACAAGGCCTTTCACACACTTGCACTCGTGTGACACACGTGCTGACACATGCGCACTCACACTTTGACTCTCACGTGAGGGCACACAGGCACGCACTCGTCCTGACACGCTCACATCACTTATATCACTTTGACACTCACGTGACGCACACAGGCACGCACTCGCCCTGACACGCTCACAACACTCATATCACTTTGACACTCACGTGACGGCACACAGGCACGCACTCGTCCCTGACACGCTGACAACACTCATATCACTTTGACACTCCCGTGACGGCACACAGGCACGCACTCGTCCTGACACGCTGACAACACTCATATCACTTTGACACTCACGTGACGCACACAGGCACGCACTCGCCCTGACACGCTCACAACACTCATATCACTTTGACTCTCATGTGACGGCACACAGGCACGGACTTGTCCTGACACGCTCACAACACTCATATCACTTTGACTCTCACGTGGCGCACACAGGCATGCACTCGTCCTGACACGCTCACAACACTCATATCACTTTGACACTCACGTGACGCACACAGGCACGCACTCGTCCTGACACGCTCACAACACTCATATCACTTTGACACTCACGTGAGGGCACACAGGCACGCACTCGTCCTGACACGCTCACAACACTCCTATCACTTTGACACTCACGTGACGGCACACAGGCACGCACTCATCCTGACACGCTCACAACACTCATATCACTTTGACACTCACGTGACGGCACACAGGCACACACTCGTCCTGACACGCTCACAACACTCATATCACTTTGACTCTCACGTGAGGGCACACAGGCACGCACTCGCCCTGACACGCTCACATCACTTATATCACTTTGACACTCACGTGACGCACACAGGCACACACTCGTCCTGACACGCTCACAACACTCATATCACTTTGACACTCACGTGACGGCACACAGGCACACACTCGTCCTGACACGCTCACAACACTCATATCACTTTGACTCTCACGTGACGGCACACAGGCACGCACTCGTCCTGACACGCTCACAACACTCATATCACTTTGACACTCACGTGACGCACACAGGCACGCACTTGTCCTGACACGCTCACAACACTCATATCACTTTGACACTCACGTGAGGGCACACAGGCACGCACTCGTCCTGACAAGCTCACAACACTCATATCACTTTGACACTCCCGTGACGGCACACAGGCACGCACTCGTCCTGACACGCTCACAACACTCATATCACTTTGACACTCACGTGACACACACAGGCACACACTCGTCCTGACACGCTCACATCACTCATATCACTTTGACTCTCACGTGACGGCACACAGGCACGCACTCGTCCTGACACGCTCACAACACTCATATCACTTTGACTCTCACGTGACGCACACAGGCACGCACTCGCCCTGACACGCTCACAACACTCATATCACTTTGACACTCCCGTGACGGCACACAGGCACGCACTCGTCCTGACACGCTCACAACACTCATATCACTTTGACTCTCATGTGACGGCACACAGGCACGCACTTGTCCTGACATGCTCACCACACTCATATCACTTTGACTCTCACGTGACGCACACAGGCACGCACTCGTCCTGACACGCTCACAACACTCATATCACTTTGACACTCCCATGACGTACACAGGCACGCACTCGTCCTGACACGCTCACATCACTCATATCACTTTGACACTCCCGTGACGTACACAGGCACGCACTCGTCCTGACACGCTCACAACACTCATATCACTTTGACACTCACGTGACGGCACACAGGCACGCACTCGTCCTGACACGCTCACAACACTCATATCACTTTGACTCTCACGTGACACACACAGGCACGCACTCGTCCTGACACGTTCACAACACTCATATCACTTTGACTCTCACGTGGCGCACACAGGCACGCACTCGTCCTGACATGCTTACAACACTCATTACATGCAGGCTCACACGCTTTCACATACCTGTCACACTGACCCGCAGCATGCTCTGACGCACCCGCACACACTCCCTCGCGCTGACACACTCGTTCACACCCGCAGGAACCTGCTTCCCAGAGGAGCGTTTCGCTTCTGTGGCGTCACGTGCTGTCCCCTTGCCCAGAGTCCCTGAAGTGGCTTCTGTTTGCTGGCCACTGCGCAGGGGCCACTCGGCCAGCTGCGTCTCGTGCCCCTGAGCCAGACTCTCCCTGAGTCACAGGGTGGACGGGGCGCAGGGCCGTGTGTCCCCTGGGGGTCCCTACAGGCCCCCCCCCCCAGCCCTGCATGTGCAGCCACCGCTACCCTGGGGGCTTGCAGGCGGGCCCGGCCTCCCCGCCCCACACACACGGGCTGGGCCCTGTTGGCCAGCTGAGGAGAGAGGTGCGGGGCCCTGGCCTTGTGGCTGTTGGCTCTGCCCTGCTCCCCACGCACTGTCCAGGTCCCCGGCAGGTGCTGCAGGGAGCCCCCGGACCTGGGCGCCCCCCGCTGTGAGCTGCCCAGCCGCGTGGACCAGGTGCACCTGGAGGTGCGGAGCTGCAGGCGCAGGTGGCCGAGCTGGAGCAGCACCTCGGGGCCGGCAGCAAGGAAGGCCGCAGCGTTCCCAGTGGGCAGCAGCCAGTCCTCAGGAAGGAGGTGGGCCCCACAGCCTCTGCCGCGGCCTCCCGCCTCCCCACCCTGGCAGAGAGGCGCAGGCCTGAGATGGGCTCTTCTTCTAGCACTGCCCGTGCCCGGCCCTCCAGCACGGCCGCCACCCCAGCCCCACTGGCCCAGACACCTTTGGCCTTCTCTGAAGTCCGCCTGGTCTGCCCTGGGTGCCTGCACTTTCCTCCCCGGCCAGGGTGAGCGGGTGCGTGTGCGGACAGAGTCGCAGCACACGGTGTCCAGGGTGCCGTCACATCATTGCTAGGCTGGCCAGTCTAGCCCAGAGTGTCCCTCGGCGTTCCTCGGCGGGGGTAGGGCTGCTCTTGTGGCAAATTGTCTCCTGTGCCAGTCTGCAGCTCCCACAGGCTGGAGGTGCCAGCCCTGCCCCAGCCCCTGTGGTTCAACCCCTGCCCCGGGAGGACACGGGACACCGGCTGTCTCCTCCTGTGCCCCTGGCCGCAGGTCCTGGGGTCAGCTGCCTGCCAGGCCTTGGACAGACTCACCAGGAAACAGGCTGGGACAGGGTGTTCTGGGTCCTGGGCTGGTTCTTTGTCCCGGGGCCAGCTCAGGTGGCCAGGACTGGGCACAGGTGTCAGGGTGGCCAGCCTAAGTAGGCCACCCACTCCCCTCAGCCTCAACAGCAGAATCCCCACATTCTGCCCTTTCCTCTCCCGTGCCCACGCCCCAGCCCCTTGCAAGCCTCTGTCCGGGCTGGGCTGGGGGGTCTGTGGGCTGGGGGTCTAGCCTGCAGCTCATCCCTGCTACCCCCACCCCTGGGGAGACTCAGGTCCAGCTCCTGGCAATAGGGTCCCCCGGCCTCCACTTTCAAGCAGGGTGAGGGCAATGGAAACCTGGGAGACCGTGGCTGGTTGCGGGAGTCCAGACAGAAAGTCGGGGTGTAGAGTCCAGGAAGATGGACCGAGAAGGTCTGGCCGGAGAACTAGTATGTGGGGAGGGCACTTGCCCTGGTCCCGTCCCCAGCAGCACATACGGTTCCCCTGAACCCTGCCAGGAGGGGACCCCTGAGCGCAGCGCCAGGAGTAAGCCTGGAGCACGGCTGGGTGTGGCCCAACACCCCCAAATAAGGGTAGGGAGTGGCAGGGGTGGGCAGAGAGCCCGCAGCGGCGGGTCCTGGGGGCAGCCTGCATGGCCTTGTTGGGGGGCAGGCACGGGAGGGGCAGAGCCCAGCCGCGGGTGGGGGGGTGCGCAAACCTGCGGCCCCCGGCAGTCTGCTCCACGCCGCACAGCCCCTGCGTCGGAGTCTGGCGCCGTGTGGCAGGTGGCACCTCGCTCCCCGTCTGCCTCCCCACCTTAGGGCTCTTCTGAAGGGCGCAGGAACCAGGCCCCCAGGCCCCCAGGCCCCGGACAGCAGCCCCTGCCGCCCTCAGGGATGTTGCGTCTGCAGCAGAGGCTGAAGGAGGCTGCCCGAGGATCCAGAGGCTGCGCCTGGAGAAGGAGCAGCTGCTGGAGCTGGGGAACAGACTCCGCTGCCAGCAGGGCCGGGACCCAGGTGAGCCGCAGGCGGGTCTGGAGGCCGCTCTGTGCCCTGGGGGCGCAGGGTCTGAGAACAGAGCGCCCGTTGTGCTGCGGCCGCCAGGAGCCGCGGGCACAGAGCAGGCCTTATCCGTGCCTCTCTGGCTGCGTTTGTGAGAGAAAAAGGCCGCAGGTTGGCCAGGCTGCGCTTTTCTGAGTGGCTTTGTGGCAGCAGCAAAGGCTGCGTGTTCCCAGGCACTCTGCCGGGCGCGAGATAAAGGAGCAGTGTCTCGGCGACCGACGGCACCTGCGCCTCCCAGCAAGGGGCCGCCCAGAGCCCCTTGGGCACAGTGGAGGCGGCCGAGGGTCCCACGGAACTGTTCAAGGGGGTGGCCTGGGTCAGGCTGCTGCTGTCCTTGGGCCTGTCTCTGCAGAGCCCGAGCGCTGGGCTCTCGGCAAGGGTGTGGCTCAGACCCCTCTTCCTGAGCGTGGCCTGGACCCACCAGTGGGCCTTGGTGCCTGAGTGGCAGGCAGGGAACAGAGGGCGACGACATAGCTCCTGCTCCGAGGGAGGCCCAGGGGATACCCGGCCAGCCACTCCCTGGACAGCGACCCCAGTGACCTGGCCTAGAGGTTCTGCCCTCCGGGAAGGAGGGTGGCAGCGGCACGGGTGGTCTGAGAGTGCGGAGTCGGCACAGCGGGCACCGGCTCAGCTGGACGCCAGCCCCGCGGACCGTCCTGTCAGTCCTGCTCCACCCCGCAAGCCCCCAGCACGCGTCTGGCCCAGCAGCCCCTCCCCCGACTGAACTCTGCTGCTCTGCCAGCCCTGCCCGCGCCTGAGCCGTCGCCCTCCGCAGCTGCACCTCTGACTCTTCTTGCCAGTCTTTCCCCTCATCAGGGCTCCAGTGTCCAGACTGACTTCACAGCAAATAGTTTAGCCGACCGTCCATCCACTAATCTGTCCACTCACCTGCCTGTCACCGCCCAACGTCCCTCATCCATCCATTAATCCATCTGCCCGCGCCATCACCTGTCCAGCATCTGTCCATTCACCTGTCCACCACCTGTCCAGCTGTCTGTCCGCTCACCTGTCCACCACCCATATCTGTATATCCGCTCACTGAGCATCTGTTCACTTATCCGTCCACCCCCGTGCACGCACGCGTCATCTGTTCGCCCATGTATGTGTGCGTCATCTCTGTGTACGTGTGTGTCCTCTGTTCGCCTGTGTACGCGGTGTCATCTCTTCGCCTGTGTACGTGTGCGTCATCTCTTCGCCCGTACTGCGTGTGTCATCTGTTTGCCCGTGTACGCTGGTGTCATCTGTTCACCCGTACGTGTGCGTCATCTGTTCGCCCGTGTACGTGTGGGTCATCTCTTCACCCGTATGCGCGTGGGTCATCTCTGTGTACGTGTGCGTCATCTCTTCGCCCGTGCGGTACGCTGCGCGCCATCTCTTCACCCCACCCCTCCTGTCTAGCCTCCATCCACGTCTGCCCAATTATCTTTGCCCTCTGCAGGTGCCCCTGGTATGTGCATTGGCTGGCCCTGACCTCACCAGGCTCTCCCCAGGCTACACTGCTCCCCGCTCATGGCAGCTTTAGCTGTCTTCCCGTCACCCCTCCACGGCGACCTGTCTGGCTGCGTTTCCTTCTTCCTTCCTCCCTCCCTCTCTTCCTCCCTTCATTCCTTCCTCCTCTCCCTCCCTCCCTCCCTCCCGTGGACAGGGATCTGTCCCTCTCTCCCTTCCTCCCTCCTTCCCTCTGTCCGCCCCTATAATACAAACGTCCTGTCCGCTGGTCTGTTGCCCAGCCCCTTTGTTTATATGCTGTCTGCCTCTTCAGATGTGTTTTGGTCGTCTGTGCCTGGATCCATGGTTGTATCCAAGGGCCCTGCTCTCATCTATGACCTCTGTGCCTGCAGGGGTGGTGGCGAAGGGTTGACCACCTGCTCCCCTGCAGTAGGACTGGTCCTGCCAGGGGGGGTCTCTCCTGGGCCGCTCACCCCGGTCACACACACCAGCCAGCGTGTCTGTGCGGTGCTCTCAGGAATGAGGTCAAACACAGCCCGACCAGGTGGGGAGAATGCTGTGCAGAGACTGGGGCTTGCTTCTATCCCAGGGCCTTGGGGGGCGGTGGCGAGCTGAGCAGCACACAGCCCTGTCCCTGTCAGAAGTGCAAACACAAAGGACTGAGGTGTGCCCCTGTGCGGCCGCCGGGAGCCCGGGAGGCGGCAGCCAGGGCGCTGCGGGCCTGTCTTGAGGGCCTTCCCCGAACTCACAACATGTCCAGCCCCAGTGGTGAGCTTGGCGTGGACTGTGGACTCAGAACAGAATGGCATGTCCCAGCCACGGTGTGCCTTCATGGGCTGCGGGGTGGAGTGACTGCAGATCACGGCGCCTCTCCGTTTATTGAGAAATAGTCTCAGACGTAGCTCCTGGGGACCCGGCGGGTGCACCAGCAGAGCTTGTGTCGTGTGCGCCGGCCTCGCCCAGAAACTCATCTGCAGTGCTGAGCCCCGGGTTCCGGTGCAGCCGTCATTTCCGAGGCGAGCGTGGACATGGCCAAGCACAGGCACCCTGGGGGCTCTGAAGAGCCGAGTGGAGGGCGTCCCCCACCGCTCAGCCCCTCCCTCGCGCCAAGCCCCTCCCTGCCGTGCAGGAGGCCACAGGGCATCCGGCACAGGTCACTGGACTCCACTCACCAGATCGGCCATCTTTGTCAAGAATGCAGCGCGACCAGTCCAGCCAGACCTCTGCCCGTGCCCTCGGTCTGAGCATGGCGCTGCTCTGGTGCCCATGCTGGCTGCCCCGCAGCCCTGCACTCACTCTCCTCACTCCAGGCCGCCCTTGCTGGGCCGCCCGCTTCCCTCTCCAAGGGGCTCCCGAGCGCAGTAACTGCTGCGGGCAGCCCCACGTCCAGGGGTCCTTTGGTCCCTAGCATGTCAGGTTGGTTGGAGAGGCCCAGGCAGCTGGCGGTTGGGGGCCACACCTAGCGGTGCTCGGCCGACTCCTGGCGGGACTTGGGGGACCGTCACGGGTTGGGTGTGGAGCCAAGCTTGAGGCAAGTGCCCTGCCTGCTGCACTGCCTCTGACCCTGGACCCACATCGGAGTCTTGGGCCTCATGTTTGACTCTTTCCTGTTTGTGAAAATTCTTCTGCTATTCCTCCCAAAACGGTCCTTTCTCATATCTTTCTGATCTCTTCTGGGTCTTAGATTTGTTAGGCGTGTGTGATGAGGGAGGGAGCGTGTCTTTGAGAGAGAGAGAGGGAGGGAGGGGGAGCAGAGACTTCTCCTTCCCAGGGAGTCCCTGCAAGGGGCCTGTGGTGCTCAGGGAACCTGAGGGTCGTACCCTGGCTTCTCATCACATGTCTTACGCTGCCTGGAGCCGTCCCCGAGGGCAGGTCGGCTGTCAGCAACTAGCCTATGGACTCCAGGTTTTCAGTCTCACTAGAACTATCTATTTGTTTATTTGTTACTGCTTTTGGGTCACATCGGTGATGCTCAGGGGTTACTCCTAGCTCTGAACTCAGGAATCACTCCTGGCATCCCTGTGGCTCGGGGACCACATGGGATGCTGGGATCAAACCCAGGTAGGCCGCGTGCAAGACAACTGCCTTCCCGGCTGTCTTGCTGCTCCAGCCTGACACTAGAATCATGTAAGCGAAACTCCTTGCGTTATTGTAAGTGTATTTGATCCCAGTATTGATGATGTTCTTTCTTTCATTTATGGTTTTTGGGGTCGACACCCATCCTACAGCAGTTTTTTTTTTCAATCCGGCCCAGGTATGCTTATCCAGAGACTTACAGACATGGGGCAGAGCTGCTACTTGCTCCTCCTGTGCCCAGCCCCTCACGTAGGCGCCCGGGAGGGATGGCGGGTTCTAGCCCTGGCCTGACGCCCCAGCAGAGCCTCACAACAAGCCAGACGACCCCCCCCCACTCCATTGGGCTGCCATTTTCCACATCCAGACTTCCCTCTCATCAGAACTCCATCCAGCGACAGCCTATCACAGCCCGTCTCGCGTGGCCGCTTGCAGTCGCACGGTATAAATGCTATATTTAGAGGTGACTTCAAGGGTATGCCACCTGCACGGCAAGCCTGGCAAGCTGCCCGTGTTGTATTTGATATGCCAGATACCAGTAACAATTATATTAGTTCATTCCCATGACCTAATATAATGGTTTGAGGCTCTTTTATGTTCCTGGAGCAAGCAGATGCCCTTGGGCTCTACTAGCATGAGACAAGACATATGGAGATATTACTGGTGCCCGCTCGAGCAAATCGATGATCAACGGGAGGATAGTGATAGTGATAGTGAAGGTTTTTTGGGGTGTTGGGCCTCATTGTATCACTGTATCACTGTCTTCCCATTCATCATCGATTTGCTCAAGCGGGCCCCAGTAATATCTCCATATGTCCTGTCTCATGCAAGTAGAGCCCAAGGGCACCTGCTTGCTCCAGGAACATAAAGAGCCTCAAACCATTCCATCAGGTCATGGGAATGAGGTCTATAATTGTTACTGGTATTTGGCATAACAAATACGACACGGGTAGCTTGCCAGGCTCTGCCGCGGGTAGCATACTCTTGTACTCATCTCAAAATCCAGCATTTATTGATGAACCGCGCGGCCGCTGGTCTGCTGGGTGGAGTTCTGATGAGGGGGAAGTCCGGATGTGGAAAATGGAGGCCCTCATGGAGTGGGGGGGTTGTCTGGCTTGTTGCGAGGCTCTGCTGGGGTGGCGGGCCAGGGCTAGAACCTGCCATCCCTCCCAGGCGCCTCATCAGCGGCTGGGCCTCATAGTGGTATGTTACATTCGGGGCTTGTATTTTTCCTTTTTTGCGTACACCCAGCAATGCTCAGGTGTTACTCCTGGCTCTGCACTCAGGAATTGCTCCTGGCGGTGCTTGGGGACCATATGGGATGCCGGGGATCCAACCCGGGTTGGCAGCGTGCAAGGCAGATGCCCTCCCCGTGGGCTATCACTCCACCCCGCTACGCTATATTCAGTGCCCTTTGGGGTACTGGGGATCAAACCTAGGCTCGATGTGCAAGGCAGGCTTCTTCCACTGTCCTGGACTTCAGCCCCTGACTGTTCAGTTTCTCCGTCTCCCTGGCCACTCGGCTGTGGGCCCCGGACAGGCCAGGACCATCCTCCATCCCCGTCATCTCCCCACTGCTGAGTGTCTTGGTCCCAGAGCAGGAGGCGCAGCACGGCTCTCCCACACTGGGTGGCTTCCCTGTCTTGGTCTGGGAGCCGGCAGCGTTGCTGCTTACTCCCGACGCTGCTCAGGAGTGGTTCCTGGAAGTGATGCCAGAGATGAAAGCTGAACCAGCCGCATGCACAGCAGTGCTGTCCTCCCTGGGAGGACGGAGGAGGCTCAGACATGGGGAAGGCATCTGCTGTCTTCCCAAAGTGTCTCCTCATCTGTTCTCTCAATCCCCGGCTCAGGAGCCTTCTGGAAATCCGGAGCCCTGCTGGTCGCCTGCTGCCCCCAAAGGCCAGACAAAGCAGCGATTCACAGACAACTGTGAGGGATGTCCCTCAGAAGGGCGCAGTCCTGGGGTCCTGCTGATTGTTGGGTGACAAGAAACCCAGAAAGCCCTTCAGACTGAGTTCAGGCTGTTTCTGTCTAGCTCTGGTTTCTAAAATGAGTGAACGGGAGTTCAGAGGGCCGCCCTTGGGCCAGGACCCTCCAGCAAGGGGCGGAGATGAGTGGGGTCAGGCTTGGGCCCTCAGGCAAGGGCATTGCTGAGCAGGTCAGGGCTTGGCTAAGCTACGCCAGGTTCCTGGGACCCTCAGGTGAGGGCAGGGCTGAGGTCAGGCTCTGAGGCTCCACCGTGTGCCTCTGAGAACCTCAGCACGGCACAACCAGGTGGTTCCCAGCCTCTCTCCCGCTCCTTTCCCGTTATTTTTTGTCAGACTGTTCCCAAGGCCGTCTTCCTCTGCACCTGGGGTTTCGTCCCTGGGAGAGACCCCAGCATGGCCCTGCTCTTCCCGCCGTGTGGACCCCTGAGGCTGTCAGCTGTGACCAGTGGCGGTGCAGCAGCCAGTCTGGCCCCAGGGCCCTGTGACCCCCCACGGGCTGCATCTAGGCCCTAGCTGCCAGGGGCTCCGGGGCATTCATCTTACTTTACTGTCTCCTTCCACTTTCATTTTTGTGTTGGGGCCACACCCAGTGGTGCTCCTGGCTCTGAACTCAGGAATTACTCAGTGAGCGCACCGGCAGGTGGGAGCCCTGCAGGCCTGGACCTGGGCCTGTGTCCTCGACTCTAGTTTGCTCCTGCACCAGGCAGGGCTGACCAACCGCGTGTGTGCACCAGGCAGGACTGGCCAACTGTGTGTGCGCTGTGTGTGTGCGTGTGTGTGTGTGTACCAGGCAGGACTGACCAACCGTGTGTGTGTGTGTGTGTGTGCACCAGGCAGGACTGACCAACCGTGTGTGTGTGTGTGTGTGGCGTGTGTGTGTATGCACCAGGCAGGACTGGCCAACTGTGTGTGCGTGTGTGTGTGTGTGTGTGTGCACCAGGCAGGACTGACCAACCGTGTGTGTGTGTGTGCGTGTGTGTGTGCACCAGGCAGGACTGACAAACCTTGCGTGGGCGCTGTGTGTGTGCGTGTGTGTGTGTGCACCAGGCAGAACTGACCAACCGTGTGTGCGCACGTGTGTGTGTGTGTGCACCAGGCAGGACTGACTAACCATGTGTGTGTGTGTGCGTGTGTGTGCGTGCGTGTGTGTGTATGCACCAGGC
>JAJIBD010015701.1:0-32160 GCA_021461705.1 Cryptotis parvus | reverse complement strand
ACACACAAGCACTTACAGCCACAAGAGTCCAGAGAACAAGTAGCAAGGGAAAAAATAAAGTGCAAATCAAGAAGCGAAACAAGTACTGGTGTCCCAACGCAACACCTACGTGGTGGATGCGGGCTTGTGTCCCTGCACCTCCGGCTGTCCTCCAGCTCCAGCACACCCTCCCCTTCCCCAGCACCGAAGGCACGGCTGGAGGCCTGACAGGGCCACCGGGATGCCCTGCTCCCCCCAGCAATACATTCAGGGCCAGAGTCCTGTCACCGGCAACCGTCACACTTCAAGGATCAGGGCAGCTCATCTCGTCTCCGGGAAAGGGGCACACACTGCCTCTCCCTCGTGCGAGGTGAACACTTGGAGCTGGGCGGGAGCTTGGAGGAATGCGCCAGAGTTCCAGCAGGGCCGGGAGAAGCCAGACGTTGGGGAGCACATCAGATGGGGAAGCCTTTGGCACTGGCACCCAGGGAGGACGCGGGGAGCCTGGCGCCCCCACTGAGGTATGGAAGACAGAGCCAGTAGTGTATCCGCCGGGCAGGGCTGTGGGGGCTGCCGTTCTTCCGGGCTTGGGGAGCCCGGCCGGAAGCAGTGCTACTCCCGAGTGCGCAGGCCCAGCCCGGGAGCCCCGCGCCTCCTCAGGCTCATCAGTAGTCCGACCACAGCACAGCCTTGCTGCCCTTGTCCACAGTGACCACGTGGGCGCCGGAGGGGGCCCAGGCCACTGCATTGATGGATGAGCTGCAAAGGGGTGGGGTGGGACAGTGCTCAGGGGCTGGAAGAAGCCCCTGGACCATGGTGAGCCTCGTGGACTAAAGGAGCCTGGCCCACAGCCCCACCCCCCCAGGCGGGAATAGGGGGCCCTGCTCTGGAGGGTGGTGGTCACAGAGGGCGGGACCCCAAGAGTCTCAACAGCAGGTGTTTCTCCTAGCCACTGCACTCCCGCTGCGGGACGGGCCGTTACCTGTGGTGTTTGGAGAGGACCTTCTCCACCTTCCCGAGAGCACACTCCACACGTACAAGGCGCCCTCGGCCGAGCCTGCTGCCACATAGCTGCCGTCAGGGCTGAGGGACAGGAGCCGGAGCAACATCAGCTTACACGCTCACCCCACACTGCCCTGTGCCAGTGTGTCACCCATAGCACAGGTGGGGGGGCAGGAGGCCATGGGGGCAGCCGAGGGGCTGCGTGCTGCCCCACAACGACCACGCAGACAAGCAGGGTTCTGTTTCCCTTCATGTCACCCCCAACCAGAAGCAGGGAAGGGAAGAGCCAGACCTCTGCAGGCCACAAACCTCACAGCCGGGGCAGGGCATCGCGACTCACCTGAACACCACTCGCGCCCAATCCGAGCCGCACTTGAACCCAGGAGCACTGAAAGCAGGCAAGGGTCTGTTACCCCAGGATGGAGAGGCACCACCCGCCCTGCTTAGGGAGCACGGGGATGGGAATGCAGGGAGCACGGGGACAGGGACACGGGGAGCATGGGGACAGGGATGAGACGCCGCTACCTGAAAGTCTAGGCGCACAGCGTTGACACGCAAGTCGATGACCTTCAGCAGATCGTCCCGGGAGCAGCTGAGTAGCTCTGTCCGCTCAGGGTTCAGGTCCAGGGCTGTGACCTTGCCCAGTAGCTCCATCTCCCGGACGATGCTCTCTGACCTGTGGAGGGAGGCCCCCACCACCTGATGGGCACAGCTACCCTCCGGGGCCTGCAGCTCAGTCACAGCAACTGTACTGCACGCCCCGATGGGGAGTCTGGGCCTCCATCTCAGTCCCTACACCCCCACCAGCCCTGCTCTGCTGAGGAGAAGCGGCCCCTTAGTGCCCTGCTCGCCCCCAGGACCCACTCTCTCACACAGTCTGCGTGGGTAGAGGGCCGGGTTGCCTGTGGGGGCTTTGGGCTCAATCCTGGGAGGTGCAGCCTTCCCAGTACCTCTGGGAGTGAAGCCTGAGCACAGAGCTGGGAGCAGCCACCCAAGATCTATGGAGTATGCCCTCCAAGTTGGGGTCGGATCGATGGTACAGCAGGTAGGGCAATTGCCTTGCACACGGCTGACCCGGGTTCGATTCCCCAGCATCCCATATGGTCCCCCAAGTACTGCCAGGAGTGCAGAGCCAGGAGTAACCCCTGAGCATTATGGGCGTGATCCAAAAAAGCAAAAGCAAATAAATTAAAACAATAAAATCATGTATCAAGAATCTTTAGAGCCCCAAAGCACTGTCGACCTCACACGACTTGCTCTGCCCTCACCTCCTGTCCCTCCTGCTTCTCCCCCTCATCACCTCCCCTCCCACCTGCACCTGGAACCTGCACCCCAAATCACCCATGCCCAGAGCTGACTGAAATCGAACCCCAGCCCACTGTGGATGCCGCGGAGCACAAAGAGAAAGAGGAGAGGGAGAGAGGCAGAGAGAGGAAGGGAGGGAGAGAGACAGAGACAGAGATCGAGACCCCAGGACAGGTACCCATGTGCTGCTCCCGCACACGAGTCAGCATCCTGTGCTTACAAGGCCCCTAATACATGCTCCCAAGTGCTGCCAACGGCCCCAAAGATCAGCTGTTAGGATAAACGAGCAGGATGCCCTCCAGAGATCTCAACAGAGCGGCACACGGCAACCCCACCACGGCACCCCAGGTGCCAGCCTCCCACCAAGATCTCGGGTTTGATACATACCTGATATCCCAGAAACGAATTTTCTTGTCGAAATGTCCACTCATGACGCACTGCTCTGTGCAGACAATGTCATTGCAGCTGGAGCCAGCAAACACTGTTTTGATGCCTGAAGGGAAAAAGCCTGAGTGAGAAGGCGAGCAGAGACCCCACGGCCCTGACTGAGGAAGTGAGCAGAGGTATCCCGCCACCCCCCCACAGCTATACCTGGGCCCCACCTCCACTCCCCACTTGGGAAATTAACCATGGGCCAAGCAAAGCTCCAAACAGGAACTTGTGTCCTACTACCATGCAGCAACCCCTGAATAAAACCCGCCCAAGCTGCAAACCCACCCCAGGAAATGTGGGCTGGAGGCGCTCCCACCCTCCCGGCCACATCCCACAGACTGAGAGAGACTGAATCTCCTCACAGACTTTGCTGCGGAGGTCCCAGAGTTTGAGGGTGCGGTCATGACTTCCGGAGACGATCCTTGCGTTGTCCAGCAGGAACTTGGCAGAGAGCACTTTGCCGCTGTGGCCTGTGAGCGTGTGCTGGGTGAAAGAACATGGGGTGAGCCCCGGTCTCCCACGTACCGGGCAGACACAGCCTGGCCATTTGGACACTAAACGAGGAGCCCACCAGTCACAGTGGGCCGCCCTGGAAATCAAGAAGAGGCCAGGGCTGCCAGAACAAAGTATAAGACCCACCACCGTGAGTCCAGGCCACCTCAGCACAGGGGCAGGAGGCCCTTGGAAATGGGCTCTGCATGGGGCTGCCCGTCTGGATCTGCCCAGAGCCTAACCTGCATCCAGCCACCCCAGTGCCCCAGTGTGCCTGGGGGATTTAACGCAGGAACCCTGAGACTCTGGACACCAACAGTGAGAGCTCCTGGGGCCTCTGTCAAAGAGCAGGCCCTCCCTCCCTCCATGAGGCGCTGTGTGTGTGTCAAGCCCCACATTGACCCCTGACACGGAACCAGGACACCCACGTCTCTGGGGCTCACAGCAACGTGGAGTCCAGAGGCAGAGATGGCACAGGGAGGAGAGTGGGGAGTGGCCTTGGGAAAGCCCCACAGGCCGCTCAGACGGCTCACTCACACCCGCAGCCCATAGGCCATTAAGACGCTAACTCGTGTCCACTGTCCACAGGCCCCTAAGACACTCTCTCACGGCTGCTGGCTGCCTGGGCTCCAACTCACCCCCAAGACAGGAGACTGCAGCGGAGCCACTGCCCCTCCAGGGCCAGCCCCTCGGGCCGAGTCAGAGGCCAGGCCTGAGGACTCAGCCGCAAACACCTCTCCCCTGGCCTCCAATACATATTTGCCCATTTAGGTCACACAGATTGTATGCGGTGCCAGCCATGGGTGGTGGGGCTCAGGGAAGCCCGTCCATTCAGGTATGCTGGTAGGTTATTAAATGTTGAAAATGGGCCAGAGCAATAGCATAGCGGGACATGGCCGAGCTGAGTTCAAACCCCGCCTCCCGTAGGGTCCCTGAGCACCGGCAGGAGCGATCCTAAGCAGACTCAGGAGTAACCCCAGAGCATCACAGGGTGTGACCCAAAAACTTAAAAAAAGAAAAAAGAAAAGAAATCATGCTGAGAGGACGGAAAAAACTCAAGTCTCACATGGATCTTCTTCATTGGTGAACTGTGAGGCCTGAAGGAACGCTCTGGGCCTCTCCAGGCTGACCCCGTCCAGTGAGGCCCAAACACTTCAGCACAGCAGCCTCTCTTGGGCAGCGGCGGCAGCACAAGCCTGACTCAGGCAAGTCATGGTCCGCCTGGCCGTCACCAGCACACAGAATCCTGCACAGAATCCTTCGGCTCACACGTGACACGCCCCTCGGACCAAGATGCCCCGCTAAGACACAGACTAGCGCCTGACACCGACCCTTCCTGTCAGCTGCCCCAAGGAAACAGCCTTAGCAGGAAGTTAACCTCGTGTCTCTCGGCGCAGCCTGAGGGGCTGATGGACAGCAGCGCCCCTCCTAGTGCTCTCCTTTCCGAACTTCACCTCAACTGCACACTCACTCCCTGGGGCCGCCACCCTGGGCGCCTCAGGCCGAACATGGTCAAGTTCCCACGCTGTTCATGCGGGCCGAGAGTACAGGGGTACAGGCACAAGGCTTGGCTCCAGGGCCCTCCAGTAACATGCCCTTGGGCCTGGCACTGAAATGAGGGTTTGAGCCACACGTCAAAGTATAAGCATGAACAGAACAGGAATGTGACAGGAAGGGGGCTCGCACCCCAGCAGCTGATCACATCCGGTCGGGCCTTACCCGTAACCGATAGTCATCCACGGTCCAGATCCGGCTCGCAAAGTCGTTGGAAGCCGCCAAGAGGTAAGAGCCCTGTGGACGTAAATGCGCAAACACAAACATTAGGCCAAAGGACTTCAGGGACACAGCCTCAATTCTTCCACTCGAAGGTTTAGGGGAGAGGGCTCACAAGACCGGGGCACATGCTCTCTCTCTCTGCGGGAGCCCTGAGTTCAATCTGTCCCCCAACAAGCAGTGTGTGGGACAGCCCAACTGAGTCTGCCAGGAGTGGCCCCAATCACTCTGGGAAGCCCCCAAACAAGTTTGGGTGCCTTAAGAGCACATGCCCGATCCACAGCCAACCAACCACCATGAGCGTGTGTCCACCCACCCCCCAACACTGCTCTCTCTTTGGCCCCTTCCGGGAGACCCCAGCTCTGAAAGACGCCCGCTGCCCCACCTCGGTGGCAGCCACTGACCCACACACTACCCTCCTGCAAACCTCAGCACCCACATATCTGCCCCTTGCGTGTCTCAGCTATAGCCACTCACTCACACACCGGCTGCCTATGAGATTCAGGGATAGGCCCCGCCCTGGTCTCAGGGACAGTCACCACGATCCTCCATGCTGATCTGGCTGTGGTCCAGACCGAGCGAGCAGGCCTTTTCTCTCCAGCTCATGGCTCTGGCCCAGAGTGGGGTGCGACACGTTTGCAGGGACCCTCACTATCCTAAACACTCAGCAGGGAAGCCCCAGGGAAACCACAGGTGCTGTATCCTGACAGTCACGTGAACCCCACACGCCCCGCCTCCTCTCCTGCAGCCAAGACCTCAGCACGGGGGCCCTGCCTTGCACACAGCAATCAGGGCTCGCTCCCCCATGTCTCCCAGCCCTCACCAGGAGTGAGCCCTGAGCAAAGAGGAAGCCTGGAGCACAGCCAGGTGCAGCCCAAAACCTAAACCAAAACCGCTGCAAGAGCTTCTGCGGTAGGCCCGTGTTGGAGGACATGTTTAGCTAATCTGGGAGTTCTGCTGTTTTTGCTCACTCCCAGCTTAATCTTATTTAAGCCAAGGTTCATTCTAATGAGATCTCTCTTCTATGTAAACACTGCTAGAGGGTGTGGCAGTTACAGAAGTCACCCTGATTAAATAACTTCTGACTTATACATCTACTAAGACTTCTATGTTTTCTAGATTGGGCACAGCTCCTCTTTTACCCACTGCACCCAACGTGGGACAGTTAGAATTTACCAGGAGACTACCACCCTGGCTACGCTGAGACTAAAGGAAGACTATAGGAAGGATCATACTAGTTTGCTCTAAGCAGGCGAGTATGACCCTTTCAGTACATGAGAACAAGATACTCAGAATCACCCTGGTGCAGATAATAATAAGGACCTTGTGGGTACCATCTAGATTACATGAAGCTCATGAAGTTAAGATGTATTACTTTATATCAGCCCCCTCTCTCTCTCAGTGTTTTACATAAGAGATAATCTTGGGATTAGTCCTTGGTGTAACCCTTGTTTATACCTGCAATAGGGTGTGGTACTACACTCTGTTTAGGGTTCTTTGTTGGATTACTTTGGTGTATATAAGGGGCTGACTTGAGGCCCCTTCACCTTTTGCCTTTTGGTTCCTCAGCCTTCAGCTTTTGGCTTTTGGCTTTGGCCTTTTGCTCTTTGGCCTTCTGCTCCTTCTGGGTAGAACTCAGCTCGGGTGAGATCCTCTCTCTTTGGTTGGAGACTTAGGCTCTTTTGTATGGTCTAAGTTCGGACCAGAGCTAGAGTTTGTTCATTATATTGGATTGCTGTGGAAGAGTTTTTGTACTATTAAAAGCCATTTTGGAACTGCACCGACTCGTGAGTTTTCATCTTTCTCCCAGCGTCCTTGGAGCCGCCGCTCTTCTGGCCTTTTTTCTGCTCTGGAGAAGCCCATGTTTACTTCTGCACACCTGAATTCACTCTTGAATTTCCTCTTTCTCTCCTCTTACATCTTTCTAAGCTAGTTTCATTTTGTAAAAACTACCTTGCTTCACTCAACAACAAACAAAACTCCCGGAAACTCTCCAGTGACTGGAGATGAAGCAGTACAAGTTCTGGCTGTGCCTGCAACCAAACCTGGGCCCACCCCTAGCACCCCATCACGGTCCCGAGCCCCACCAGGAGTGGTCCCTGAGCACAGAGCTAAGAGGAAGACGGAGCACCTCCAGCTCTGTCCCCAAGGCCCGGCCCAGACACTCGGACATGAAGAGGCCCAGGGCGACCAGAAGCCGTCCTTCCCGGGCTCCCCGCCCTCACCACAGCCCTGTCTTCACCGGCTGTGCACTCTCCCCTCTCCCTGCCGCCATCAGCACCTCCGCACTCGGGGGACAGTGAATGTTTCTGAGTCACCCATTATCTGTGCAGGTCAGGACACGTGAGCAGACATTCTACACATGGATCCTCAACGAACTCCAACGGGCACCTCACAAGCCTGCTTTAGCCACCCAAACCCAGGGTTTCCCAATGGACAGGCCAGCAAATCTGAGTGTCCCCCACACCTTCTGCTAAAACAGGGGCCTGTGGAGGGCGGGAAGTAGTCTTCCAAGCTCAAGGTGTGGCTGTCCCTGCTGGGTCCGGGAAGTCCCCCATGGCGTGTTTCCGCAGGGAGAGAGATACTCACAGCACTGTCGAACTCGATGCTGGTGATGCCCCGCGTTGCTGCCGGAGAGGGAGCCCTTCAACTCACACTTCTCTGGGCAAACAGAGTGAGGGCAGACAGTAAGTCGGGACCCCGTGCTGACCACAGGCAGGGAATCACACCCTCCAAACTACCACTGTCGGAGGGCGGGAGGGAAGAGCGGGGGATGTGAGGTGGAGTCGCAGCAGCTCCACACATTTGGAGAAGGGAGCTAACCTCAGTTCCCTAGTGGAGACGGACAGTCTTTAGAAAGACCCAGCAAGCCAACATAGGGACAGATGCCAAGCACAGCAGGAGCACAGACAAAGGTGGGCCCAAGAGAGGGAGGAGGAGGCAGAGCCAGCACTGCCTGTGGGCGCCGCTACTACGTTGCTCTCGCCAGGAAACTAGAGCTGCCCAGTGCAGGCACCTACGAGCACGCTCACAGGACTGGTGGCCCCAGGCAGTTCTCCTTGGCACGTATTTGAGCAAAGACACGCTGACGCCACGGTGCTGCCTAGACACAGGCGCCAGCCGAGACGTGAGGGGTAAGGCGAGCCCAGACACAACACACTGCGTGGAGAAGGGAAACTGGAAAGGAGATCAACCCCTCCGCTCCCCACTTCTCACCTCCGATCACCTCCCAGAGCTTCACCCTGCGGTCCATGCCGCCGGTGGCCAGGAGCCGGGACCCCGGGCTGAACTGCACCGCGTTGACCTCCCCGTCGTGAGCGTCCTGCGAGACAAGCACCTGCTTGGAGTCCCAGCCCCGGGCTCCGGAGGCGTCTGCTGCACACAGGCCCAAAGGCAGGTCCCACAGCACTGAGAGGGGCCCTGGCTGCTGGCCTGACCTTAGCACAGTCCCGAGTCCACTGTCCTTCTGGAGCCACAGCTGCTGCGTTCACTTTCTCCGGTCTGCACCACACCCCGCAGTGCTCAGGGCTTACTCTGGCTCTGCGCTGGGGATCACTGGACTGTGAAGAACAACTCTAGTTGCTCCTCACTAAAAAACTCAGCAATATTCAAACTGCGCGACCCCAACTCTGCTGTTTCTCCCAACCCAACCCCATGACCTTGATGACTAAAACCAAGTCCAATGAACTTCCTCCTGGGTCCCGGTGCACTGCCACATGTCAGGCAAATCTGAGTGACGGAAGCGAGGTATCTCCCAGTAAAGGGTGTCTCCCTGGCTTTCCTGCTGAGCGTAGACTACCACTGTACCTAAGTAGGAGAGCACAAGGCGGGGCTCAGGGCAGCTCCTTCCATACACATATGGTGCTAATGGACACGGGTCGGTGATCACTGCCAAATGAATGAATTTTTGAAGACCTCAGCGTGCTTACCGGTTGGCAAAGGCTTCTGAGTGCATGCCTTGGGGTGTGAGCCCGGGTCAGACCACGGTGGCCCTTCAGTGTGATAAGCGTCGCCCGGGAGTTCTTTCACAAGGACAGTCCAAGTCCTGCCTCCACAGGCACACAAAATCTGAGCGGACCATTCGAGGCCAGCAGGGAAACAGCGCCCCACGGGACGGAGGTAGGAACACTATCATTCGAGGCCAGCAGGGAAACAGCGCCCGCGGACAGAAGTAGGAACACTATCATTCGAGGCCAGCAGGGAAACAGCGCCCCACGCTGGACGGAAGTAGGAACACCATCATTGGAGGCCAGCAGGGAAACAGCGCCCCACCGGGACGGAGTCTGGGGCTCTCATGTTTGGTGTTTCACTTGCTCCAGCCAGTGTTTTGCATTATTTTGCTGAGGGGTGGAGGGCTCAAAGGCAGATGTAGCCAAGCAAGCTGCCGCTTGGGCAATCAGACCTGGGAATTCTCTACTTAGGCTGCGTTAGAAATTTAAATAACAAAAACAGTTTGTGTGTGTGAGGCCAACTGAGGAAACGGAGGTCAACAGTGGCCGCCTGAAATGTCAATTCTGGCAGGACGGGCTGTGAGCTCACCCCTGCCCAGGTGAAGACGGTGCTGGTACGAGGCTCGGCCTACCCACTCTGCCTGCCAACACCACCCCAAGCCCTGCCGCTGGGCAGCCGGCCCTTCTCTTCCAGCCACTGCCCTCCTCCTTCCCAGATTGTGGGGCTCGAGGCTCAGATTGAAAACTTGAGATCAGGCACCATCACGCCGGCTGCACTCGTCAGGCTCCTGGTCACTGCTGGACATTGTCCAGGCTCTGTTGGACATTGTCAGCTGGGCCCCGGTCACTCGCAGGAGCACACACTGACAGAATCCCACACTGTCAGCTGCCCCATTGCCCCTCACACAGACTCGGATGCGCGGGGAGAGCAGGGGCGGCTGGGAGCCGAGGGCAGAGGACAGTGATATAGGTGCGATCAGACCTTTTACCAATCATCATCGACCTCCAGGAGCTGCCCAGAACCTCGGGGAAGCACAGGTGGGGACACGGATACGGGGCCTTTTGCCCCCATCCGGAGCAACTCCCTTCCAGAGGACAAGGGGCGCTCCTCTAGTCTGGCGCAGGTAACTGCTCGAGCTCCTCCCCAGCCCGTCCCAGGGGCCGTGATCACTCATCTGGCGCTGCACCCCCTTTGCCCCACCTGACCTCTGGGCCAAGTGCTCACAGTTCCCCATTTCATTCCAGGTTTCCCTGAGGCACGGGGGACCCAGAGCTGACTCCAACACTGACCCAGTCCTGCCATCATGGTGGCGTCTGCCCAGGCCGGAGGCCCAACGGCCAGAGGTCACACAGCAGCAGGTGCGTTCTCCAGGTCAAAGGTCACTCTGCTGGCCTTCCAAACCAGACCATGCTGTGGACTCTGCTCCTGCCACCGTGCCCTCTGAGCTGCACCAGCTGGGGCCCAGACACGCGTAGGAAAGGAGCCGCTGACTGTCAGGCGGGCCCCCACCAAGCATGACGGGAGCCTGGGGGGTGTACTTACAAAGACACACACCGCGGTTGTTGGCACCCTTACTTCTTTACTAGAACCAGGATGAGGCTCCACATTGTCCGGGGGCTGGGAAGGAAGAGACAGAGCGCCTCCTGAGAAGTAAAGAGACAGAGGGTGAGCGCAGAGATGCCCCAAAGGAGCCCACAACCGTGGCCACGAGCGTCTTCCAGACCCTTCCAGCCAGACCACTGCACCAATCAAAAGCAGCCCCTCAGATGGCAGCTGGAGGGGGAGACCGGTCCTGCCGTCTCCCTGCCCACACTCGGCTATGGGGAGACCCCAACACAGCAACTGCCTCCCAGGTCAGTGAGCTACAGGCACTTTCTCAGACCAAGGCTTGTTGCGGGCTCACAGGGAACACGGTGGCACATTTAGTAAAACTAGTTTCAGGTGATTTCTGGGCTCTTTTAATCATCCTCAGCAGAGGCTTGTAGTCCAGGCAGAGTGGAAGAAAGGCCAAGAGGAGGAGGGCGTGATTACGTGATTAGGTGCACAGCTCCGCTGCTGGCCCTAGGAACATGCAAAGCGTCCGGGTTAGCTGCGGCAGAGGAAAGCGGAGGCCGGCGGAATTATCAAGAACCCCATTGGCATGCGGGGTGGACAGAGAAAGTTTCACCTGGCAGCATCGGAAGAAGAATCATGTCCCAAAAGGGGAGACTCGGACAGACTAAAGGGGGAGACCAGAGACCACCAACAGGCAGCGAAAGGAAGAAAAAGGAAGGTGAGGGAAAACAGAAGAAGCTAAAGGAAAAGCTGAAGTCAAGGCATCTGTATACTCTGCACCAGTGAGATGCTGGGGAACATGGGAACAACGGTAATAACAAATCACAATGAGTCTCAGTTCATTTATACACGTATCAACAAGGAAAGGCGAGGCTTCTAACCTACCCAAAGATATTAGTGATAGAGTCCAGAAGGCCTCCAGCAGGCTGCGAGAGTCGCTTACTAGAGGGGGAGGATAGGTTTAGACCTTAAGAGAAATTTCGTCCAAACAGTCAATAAAAACAGTCCACAAATAGGTACCACTGGGTGCCACTGCCCGCAGAGCCCAAGCCCTTGCCAAGAAACCCACCAGGACCGACCCACAGTACAGAAAACAGGAAGGCAGGAGGGGAGGCCCCAGCCTTCCAGTTTCCAAAGAAAACCAGTTGCCCCAGCAGGAAAGCGGTTCCCTGGAAATGCTGCTGGAGACTGGGGAGGCGGTTTAAACTTTTCCACTTGTGATTCCTGTTTGCCTGAGAAAATCTTATGCATGTGGGCATACAGGTATATGAAATACTCAGTAGGCACACAGTTCATTTACTCATAATGAGCCACTTCAAAACAATTCTTGGGGATCTCCCTCTCAGAGTCACACCTCCCCATGGGAATGCCTCACCCTAGTCCAGTCACCTCAGAGATCTTAGTCCCGCTCCAGAAAAACAAGTGACCCCTTCTGCCCACGTCACAGGCACCCACATGCACTGAGGCTCTGCCCCACCACCTCGCTGGAACCACCAGACTCTCGGGAAGCCATAGGTGCTTTTTGTCCCGAGCTGGGGCAGAAAGGGGCACAAACTGAGGAAGTAGAGGGCACTCAGGAGCGCACGT
This sequence comes from Cryptotis parvus, assembly GCA_021461705.1. Classification (NCBI taxonomy): domain Eukaryota; kingdom Metazoa; phylum Chordata; class Mammalia; order Eulipotyphla; family Soricidae; genus Cryptotis; species Cryptotis parvus. Next base: position 20,085 of record JAJIBD010015701.1, on the reverse strand, counting down.
CTCTGGTGGGGCCAGAGGGGCTGGCGGGGCCCAGGTGGGTGAGACTGTCCCCTCTCACACGGCCTGCTTACTCACGTGGCTGTTCTGCAGACTGCGCGCACAGGAGACGTGGTCCTCGGCGTGGTCGGAGGTCTCGTCCACAATGACCTCAATGTCATCATCCCTGGAGGAAGCGCAAGAGGCAGAGCCTTTGACTGCAGCCTGAGAGCGGGAGAGGCACCTGCTCCGCTTCTCCTAGTCCTTCCTAACCCGCTCTGTGGGAGAGGACGGGGCTGCCGTGCTCGGAGCAACAAGGTAAGAAGAGGGGGCAAGAAGCACTTGCCAACCCTGGAGGCCTACCAGAGCACAACTTCCAAAGCGAGCCTTTCCACTCCCCACACAGGGTGATCCCCGAGCAGAGCCGGGTGCTCCAGAGTGGAGGCCCGTGTGGTGTGGTATAGGCTGACGGTGGCTTTACTGCTCCATACCGAAACTCAGTGCTACAGTGACACTTCGAGAAAAGAACGTAAGAAGAAATGGACCCATCATTCAGTTTAAAGAGTGTTCTGTTCACTCTCTGGGTGACATGACCTAGCAGTGGCACCCAGGCCCAAGTTCCGGCCCAACTCCAGCCCCGGAGCCTTCTCGCCGCCTCGGTGTGCAGTGAAGAGACAGCTTGTGTGTCCACCAAACCTGGGACCAAGCACCGCTCTCTCTGCTGCCAGCATGGCGGCACTCAGGGACCCCACACAAGCTCCCCTGAGTGTGCAGGAACAGAGGGTGAAAGGGGCCACCGTGGGGGGCAGCAAGATCACGGGAACTATCAGCCATGAGGGCTTTAAATACCACTTAACCATCGACAACCAGGAACGAACATCAAGGTACAAATAATTTCTGACTCGGGGTCTCTCGTGCTGCTGTTAACTGGTGCTTCTGAGGCCAAGGCGGCCGACACGGGTCACAGGACAGGCCCTGCTCCCGGTGTTCACCCCTCCAATTCAAAGCTCCCAGGGGTCTCCTGTGGTCCATTTCTCCGGCGCAAGGGAAGGCAGGGGATTATTTTGGTCTCAATGACCCAAAGAACAGTCATTGACCTCCCTAAGGAATAAAGTAAGGTGAGGCCAGAGCAATAGCACAGTGGATAAGTGCTGCAGTTGTTGCACAGTGTAAGTGTTGCAGTTGTTGCACAGTGGGTAAGTGAGTGTTGCAGCTGTTGCACAGTGTAAGTGTTGCAGTTGTTGCACAGTGGGTAAGTGCTGCAGTTGTTGCACACTGGATAAGTGTTGCAGCTGTTGCACAGTGATAAGTGTTGCAGCTGTTGCACAGTGGAAAGTGTTGCAGTTGTTGCACAGGTTACAGTGTAAGTGCTGCAGTTGTTGCACAGTGTAAGTGTTGCAGTTGTTGCACAGTGGATAAGTGTTGTCAGTTGTTGCACAGTGGATAAGTGTTGCAGTTGTTGCACAGTGGGTAAGTGTTGCAGTTGTTGCACAGTGGGTAAGTGTTGCAGTTGGGTTGCACAGTGTAAGTGTTGCAGCTGTTGCACAGTGTAAGTGTTGCAGCTGTTGCACAGTGGAAAGTGTTGCAGTTGTTGCACAGTGGATAAGTGCTGCAGTTGTTGCACAGTGTAAGTGCTGCAGTTGTTGCACAGTGGATAAGTGTTGCAGTTGTTGCACAGTGGATAAGTGTTGCAGCTGTTGCACAGTGGATAAGTGTTGCAGTTGTTGCACAGTGGATAAGTGCTGCAGTTGTTGCACAGTGTAAGTGTTGCAGTTGTTGCACAGTGTAAGTGCTGCAGTTGTTGCACAGTGGGTAAGTGTTGCAGCTGTTGCACAGTGGATAAGTGCTGCAGTTGTTGCACAGTGTAAATGTTGCTGTTGCACAGTGGATAAGTGTTGCAGTTGTTGCACAGTGTAGGTAAGTGTTGCAGCTGTTGCACAGTGGATAAGTGTTGCAGTTGTTGCACAGTGTAAATGTTGCAGTTGCTGCACAGTGGGTAAGTGTTGCAGCTGTTGCACAGTGGATAAGTGTTGCAGTTGTTGCACAGTGTAAGTGTTGCAGTTGTTGCACAGTGTAAGTGTTGCAGCTGTTGCACAGTGGACAAGTGTTGCAGCTGTTGCATAGTGGATAAGCGCTGCAGTTGTTGCACAGTGTAAGTGTTGCAGCTGTTGCACAGTGGACAAGTGTTGCAGGACACTGTTGTCCAGGGCCTCTGCATCTTGCCTGCAGTTGCCTCCTGCAGGCCACTTTGCAGATGGGGCAGGAAAACAGTTTGAATGTGGCAGTATATCTTACCATGTATTCTACGTTGGCTGGTATATTTTCTCTCATGCTGCCATAATCATTGTGGAACTAGCTAGATCTTACCAGTGTATTTACCTGGCCACATTGGGTCTCTAAGTAATTAGACCAGAGAGAAATGCTATTTGCCTCCAAGCAAGCAAGCATGGCTCTCTAATAAGTCTAAAGGTTAATATACAAAACAACTATGAAGTAAAGATGAGTATCTTGTGAAGGCTTAGAGAAATATATACCAGGCTGTAGAATATCCATTGGTACAGATATATGCCCCTCCCCTACTCTACCCTGCAGGGGACTTCCAAAGCAGATCTTGGCTGGGCAGCATTAACATTTCAAAAGGTGAGGTCCTGGGAGAAGTTACCTGGGAGAAGTTACCTGAAGGGAATTGACCCCAACCGCTTCTCATTGGTGTGGGCAGTCAAAAAAAATATATATATATATATATATATATATATATCCTTTGGTCTTCTCCCTCTGCTCTCCTTCCCTCCTTTCTTCCCTGTTGGCTCTTAACACGTGGTAGCGGCCATCTTGGCCTAGGGTTCTAAATCTACACCTAGCCAGGGCCAAGCCCAGAACCCAAAGTCCGGTTTTTTTTCCTACTGTCGGATTGTATACCAGAACCTGTGAGTAAAGCGTTTTGAAACTTTGCTGGATTCTCCTTCCGCCAGCCGCAGACCCCCAGGGGGCAGAAGGAATCCTACACCCTGCTCCCGGATTCTGTGGAGGTGCCCAGCATACCCTGAGAAGTGGAGGCCCCCATGACATTCCTGCTCTGCTCCCCAATTTTGTTGGGACGCCCAGTGTTCCCCGACAGGTAAGGTTGGATCCCTGGCACCACATAAGGTCCCAAGTGCGCCAGGAGGATCCCTGAGTGCCGGGGGCAGAAGTCCTGAGCACAGCTGGGTGTGGTCCCGAAACAAACAAACAGACAGAAATAACTAACAAGGTGCCCGTGGGTTAAGGTTCAAGTCTGCAGCCAGCAAGTCCCACTTAATCCCCAGCACCAAGGTCCCCGGCGCCACCAGCATCATTCTTGAGTGGAGGCAGGACAGGCCCTGAGCACTGCGGGGTATGGACCGACACTTCCTTTCCACTCAAAAAATAAAATCCAAAATGCAATCACCCAATGTTTGTATTCAAAGTAACTTGAAAAACACGAACTGTCCATGATTATCTGGACTACACAAACACACGGAGAGCAACCTGTTACTACTGAGTTTTCCTTGAGCACTGATTCCAGGATTCTGTGTAAACCTACAGTCTTGGCAGGAAACAGGGCCACAGTGGGTCTGGGAAGAACAAGGCCGGGCTCTTCCTTGGTACTGGTTGGGGCTCACCAATATTTAAGTAAAGGCAGCAATAGTGCAGCAAAGCCTACGCAGATGCTGAGAGATTTTACTGAGACAATTTCCGCAGTAACTTGTGGAACTGCCAAAGTCCAACCAGTTCTGGGCAAATCCCAGACTTGGCAACCCATCACCTCCAGGTTAGTGTGGGCTCAGGGAAGGCCGAGAGAAAGAAGGGAAGAGGCAGGACCCAGACAGGGCCCAGGAAGCAGGTGTGCAGCCAGACCACAGCAATCGAGAGGGAAGGACAGACACCTGTACTCAGCCACTCAGCTATCGGCTGGGCCCTGCACTGCTGGTAATACCAAATCTCGCCTCCGGACGCTGATTTGGCTTGCAGCTCTGAGAACACAGCCGAGATGCTCCTTCCATATCTGGGCGTGCACAGGCAAAGGCCTGGGCTGGGGCGGTAGCCCAGCAGAAGAGCTCGTGCCCACACATCATCAAAGGCTTGCTCTGAGCATTGTTTTCTCCTAACTGAATCTGAATGGCTTCCCTCCACGTCTAAGGAAGCAATAAACTGTCCCGAGGGCATACCCTGAGCCAGAGGTAGCACAGGCGCCTGCCTTGCAATCCGCTGACCCCAGGTAACTGCCCAGCCGTGGTATGATCCCTCCGCCCCCCACAAAGCAAGCACTGCTGGGAGCAGCCCTCACCCATTCCCTAAGAGTAGATCTTATGTTCTGGAATATAGTATTAGAACTCAAGAATAATTTCAATAGAAAAAATCCACCCTGAACTAGAGCACAGAAAAACTCATAGCAAAATAGCAGTCACTGGGGCTGTACAGAGTCCTGCACAGGGCCAAGCCAGGGATGGGCCCCAGCACCACACAGGGTTCCCTGAACACCGGGATCAGCTGACTGCTGAGCCCTGTCGAGCAGCCCCACCTCTAGCCATCACTCGCCAGATTTCCCACCTCAGAGAAGCTCCTTGAACCCACCTCCAAACAGGTTAAGTCTCTGATCCAGTGACTCGCGTTTTCACTTTTGATCCCAAGGTTTGCCCGACAGCAGGCGCCCCAATCAGGGCAGAAAGCGGACTGTGGCGTGGGCCAACAGCTGCTGCTGATTAAGAGCGAACAGCTCAGATCAACTCTGGCTGCAGGAGGAGCAACTTTCAGGACCAAAACGAGCCTTTCATTTTCTCTATCAAACGCAGAGCTTTTGGAAGAGATGGCTCAGCTGGCCGACAGAGGCTTCAAATGTAGGAGGCTCTGGGCTCAATTCTTGGCACCACATGGTTCCCAGTCCCAGAGGCAACACCCAAGCCCGGAGGAGTCCCACATGTGGACCCAACCAAAAGAGCCCTTTCCCTTTCCCTTCTACAATCTGAGAAGTGCTGCTCTAAAAAGAAAATCTTTGGGGGCTGGAGCGATAGCCCAGCCGGGTAGGGCGTTGCCTTGCATGCGGCTGGCCCATGCCGGCCCGGGTTCGATCCCCGGCATCCCATATGGTCCCCCGAGCACCGCCAGGAGTAATTCCTGAGTGCAAAGCCAGGAGTAACCCCTCAGCATCGCCGGGTATGACCCAAAAAGCAAATAAATAAATAAATAAATAAATAAATAAATAAATAAATAAATAAATAAATAAATAAAATAAAAATAAATAAAAAAAAAAAAAGAAAATCTTTGGGGGCCGGAGCGAAAGTCCAGCGGGTAGGGCGTTTGCCTTGCACGCAGACGGCCTGTAGGCCCAGGTTCGATCCCCGCATCCAATATGGTCCCCTGAGCACCGGATAGACAGACAGACAGACAGACAGATAGATAGATAGATAGATAGATGATAGAAAGAAAGAGAGAGAGAGAGAGAGAGAGAGAGAGAGAAAGAAAAGAGAAGAAAGAAAGAAAGAAAGAAAGAAAAGAAAGAAAGAAAGAAAGAAAGAAAGAAAGAAAGAAAAGAAAAGAAAGAAAGAAAGAAAGAAAAGAAAGAAAGAAAGAAAGAAAGAAAGAAAGAAAGAAAGAAAGAAAGAAAGAAAGAAAGAAAGAAAGAAAGAAAGAAAGGGGCGGGCAGCAATAGCCCAGTGGGTAGGGCGTTTGCCTTGCATGCGTCTGGCCCATGCCGGCCTGGGTTCGATCCCGGCATCCCATATGGTCCCCTGAGCACCGCCAGGAGTGATTCCTGAGTGCAGAGCCAGGAGAAAGTCCTGAACATCGCCGGGTGTGACCCAAAAAGCAAAAATAAATAAAATTAAATTAAAAAAAAAAAAAGAAAGAAAGAAAGAAAGAAAGAAAGCCTTAGCTCTGGAGAGAGTACAGCAAGAAGGGAGTTTGCCTTGCGTGCGGCTGCCATGGGTTCAATCCCGGCATCCTGTGTAGTTCCCCGAGCCCCGCTAGAGTGATTCCTGCTTGCAGAGCCGAGCAAGTCCTAAGCACCACTGGGTGTGGCCCAAAACAAAAACAAAAGCCCTATTTAAGGGCCAAGAAGACTGTTCAAGGACTGGAATTCAGGCTTTGCCCATAGGGAAGTCCTAAATTTCATCTCTAGCACCACAGGGTCTCCAACACACCACTGGGTGTTGCCCATCACCGCCACCTCATGAGGGAGCACAACCCAGGAGCTAAGGCCCGTGTCCTGCACTGCTGGCTGCAGCTCCATCAGTCACTGGCACTGCGGGGTTCCTGAAGCTCTACAGGGGCCCTGAGCAGAGCCAGGAATAGTCCCTGAGCACCACTGGCGTGACGCCAAAACTTAAGGGGAAAGAATATTCTGAGGGGTCAGAGAGACAGCACTGAGATTGGGGCATCTGCTTTGCACACAGCCAAGCCCAGTCTGACCCCAGGAACCACATAGAGCCGCCCTAGCACCCCCAGGACTGAGCAAGCCCTGAGCATAGCCAAGCATGGCGCCAAAACCTCCAACCCCCACCAGAAATCAACCCACCCAGACACCTAGTTTCAAAGGGCCGAATCTCGAGTGCAGTCCAGCCAGATTTGCCGCACTTACTGTTCAACGGGCAGTGGCTCCTTGGCGGCTTCAGCGAGCTCCTTCTGCAGCCGGGCTTGGCGCCTCCTGGAAAAGCAGCATGATTGTGGCAGGCGGGAATCTACAAGTCCCAGACAATAGCCTGCACACCCGCTGCCCTGCACCACCAAGAGGAAGCGCACAAAAAAGGCCTTTGGAGCCAGGCCTGGGGGAGAGAGCGCACACCGCAGCCGCGCTGAGACTCGGGTCTGCCAGGACAGGCCACTGCGCCACGGCCAATCCCGGGAAAGGAAGGTTCTCCACCTCACTTCCGGGAGCTACACAGGGTCCCCATTCTGACCGAGAAGATTCCGTGGCAGGGCTGATGCTCCCCGTATTCTGTAAGAGGCTCCCTCCCCGCACTGTTAGGATCAATCCACCCTTTCAAACTGCTTCAGAATCTGCCAATTCTGAACAGCGGCCACGGATTCTCGCAGGCCTGTATCTCGCAGGCTTTCCCTCCCGGGGCTCTAGGTAAGTGACTGTCTGCCCCCCCATCCCCTTCCCCTCCTCAGCACTGCTCTGTCCACCAGAAGTCACAAGCCTATACTTGTCTCCCCTTGCTCCAGTTCATGGAGGGCCCGAAGGTGGAGCCAGACCCCCTGCAGCCCTCCCACAGGAACACTCCCCGCCTGAGCGGGGACCTGGGGTGCAGGTGGGGGAGCCCCCTGAAGCACACGACTGGCTACTCCTCACAGGGGCTCTTCCAGCTTCATGGACCTTGTCAAGATCAGGAACTGCGTAAACAAACGGCCTTTTGAAGACTAAATGAAATGATAATATAGTTTCCTGTCACCTAACGTGACACAGGTCAATTCAAGTGCTAAAGTCCCCCTTTACATTCGGGAAAAAAATCCTAACAGAACTGCACTACATTTTTCCTCCAGAAAGTTCCAAACAACGTGCTTTAGGGATTTCACACTTATATTCACAACGCTGACTTCGTCTCCTAGTCTGGGCAAGGACAGAATTTCTGGTATAAAGAGCTTCACACACTCTCCTAGCTTTCCTCCAATTCTGGTTTAATTCACACTATTCAGGAGTGAGTTTTTCCTCCTCAAAACACAGAAAGGATCCTGGGACCAGAGCACAGGGGCTAAGGCCCTTTTGCCTTGCATGCACTGACCCCAGCAATCCAGGGAGTGGCAGCATCTGCTCAGCCCGGCAAGTTCTCCCACACGCAGCTTTCTGACAAGCACCGTATCTCCAAGACTTGTCGTGGCTGTGCCCATCCTCTCCCACAACTCCAGGCTGCCGGCTTTGCACCCTCGTAGGCTGAGAGCGGGTTCCAGGGCACGAACAACCACCCACCTGGAATCCTTTTCATTCTCTGCATTGAGGCGATTGGCCTCCTGGGCTTTCTCAGCCATCCACCGCGTGACTAGCTCCTGGTTCTCTTCACTTGTCTTCCTCAGTTTCTCCTCCAGGGCAGTGAAGGTGATCTGCAGGGCATCATACTCGTCCTTCAGAGTCTGGTTGGCACGCTCCAGGTCCTGCAGCTTACAGCGCAGCTCCAGGCACTCGGTCTCCAGGTCGGAGATGGTCTGCATGCACTCTGCGATTCTGAAGCACACGGGGCGGGGCGGGACACCCCAGAGACCAGAGACCATCACAACCTCAGTCATCACACAGGTGCCAGGCGGAGACGGCATGGTTCTCCCACCTCTGAACAGCTGTGGAGGGGACAGCTGCACACCGGCCCACGGCCGGGCAGCTGTAACCAAGGCAGGAGGGAGACAGGGCCAAGCTTTCTAGGCTGAAGAACACTGGCATAGACAGGACAACCCATCACAAGTGAGTTTCACGCCCAGGCTGAGACCAGGAATAGCCCTGAAGGAGCTACTCAACCTGCGGCGTGCTATCAGAGGAGAAGGCAGCTCGGAAGTGCTGGGCTCACCACCAGCTCTATCCCTCTCAGCCAGTCCCGACCCTTCTACCGCCAACCCCTATCCCGCCCCAAGACCTAGGATTTAGAGCTGCCGTATAGCGTGGACAGGCTGTGATTGTGAACAATCCTGCTCACAGACCCGCTCCCCAGGGCCCCATTTCCATGGGAAAACAGCAGGTCCCACACGCAGCGGCCACGGGAGGCCTGTGACTGCCTCGAAACCTCATCACAGGGGTCACGGTTACTCCCTATTGTGCTGAGAAGCCGGAGGGCTGAGTCCCGGCCTTTGCTCGTTAGCACCAGCACGAGGCCCAGGCTCCCACTCACCAGAGCTCAGCGCTCTACTCACTTGGCCTCGTTAGCCTGCATCTCCCGGTCCTTCTGCTGCATCTGGTTGTTCAGGTCGATCACCAGCTGGGCCAGCTACCGGCAGGGCAGACACACACATCAGGGAGAAAGAAAGGCCTCAGCTGGAGACTCAGTTATAGAGGGGGCTTCTATTGTCAAGGAAGGGGTCTCCGGGGTTGGGTCTTGCTGGCCGCCTGAGGTTGGCCTGGGTGTTCCCAGGAAGGCAGCATAGGGCAGGGTGGAGGGGGTCTCAAGTCAGTGTTTCTCAGCCCTGTCCTGTTTCCTTCCCTCGGTGGTCCCCCATTTGCATGGTTTTTCTCCGGAGGTCTCCTCAGAATACCCTGGGAGCCCCCTTCCTGAGAAATAGTGCTCTAGGGTTGGAGTGATAGCACTGTGGGGAGGGCTTTTGCCTTGCACGCAGCTGACCCGAGTCCGATCCCCCAGCATCCCATATGGTCCCCCGAGCACCGCCAGGAGTAATTCCTGAGTGCAGAGCCAGGAGTAATCCCTGAACACAGCCGGGTGTGACAAAAAAAAAAAAAAAAAAAAAAAAAAAAACCCTGCTCTAGTGGGGTCCCGCCCCTCCCCTCTGCCTTTGTCTTTTCTCACTCAGCTGCCGGAACAATCAATCCAGCTGAAGTGGTAGCAATGCACAGGGCAGATGGTTTCCTGGGGCGAACCCGACCAGACCCTGCTTCCCCGGAACAAGCTGCTCAAAGCCACGGACCCATGTCCAGAGGCCAGGAAGCAGCGGGTCATGGCGACTTCCCCAAGCGTGTGCGCTGGGCATGCCTTCCACCCCTGGCCGCTAAGCCTCCTTTCGGGTGCTTTTCCCTTCCCCAGGTGCCGATCCAGCCTGGGGAGTGACGGCGGCTTTTTACCTCCCCGCGCTTCTTGTGCAGCTCCGTGAGCTCCTCCTGGTGTCTGATCCTCAGCTGGGCCATTTCTTGCAACTGACTGTCACCCGTGCTCCATCATGGCCAGGACTGGAGCCCATCCCAGGCGAGTGAAAAAGAGGAAAACAGGGAATTAGACTCCAACTCTCTATGGGTTCCACAGAGGGGGGGAGGAACATCCAGAATTTCAAACACAGCAACGAGCCCAGCAGGCAACTTGTTTTTCTTGTGGCCCAGTTTGGGCAGACACAACTAACCAGACAGAGAGCAGGAGCCCCGGGACAGGTGAAGAACAAGAACCCCCCACTGCTGGTCACGTGAGGAATGGGGGGCTGGAGCACTGGTCTTCAGGGGCTGGGAAGGGGACAAGAACCCCTGAGCTCTGTGCTCAGGTAGCTGCAAGAAGTGACCCATGAGGTCAGGAGCACAGTGCTGGGGGCCACAGGGATCTGGATGGAAAGAGGGTCAGCACACAATTAAGGAGATGGCTGGGAGGGGATGGGGAATGGTACGCCACCTCTGAAGCCCAGCACTTCTAGAAGGTTCTAGAATGGCTGGTGCGAGGGATGAGTTGGGTTTTTATTTTTTTGCTTTTTTTTTTTGGGGGTCACACCGGCAATACTTAGGGGTTTCTCCTCACTCTGCACTCAGGAATTACTCCTGGCGGTGCTTGGGGAACCATATGGGATATGCTGGGGATCGAACCAGGGCCGGCATGGCCCAGCCTTGTGCAAGGCAAACGCCCTACCCGCTGGGCTATCGCTCCGCCCCAAGAGTTGGGTTTTATTTTTATTTTTATTATTATTATTTTTTTTTTGCTTTTTGGGTCACACCCGGCAATGCTCAGGGGTTACTCCTGGCTCTGCACTCAGGAATTACTCCTGGCGGTGCTCAGGGGACCATATGGGGATGCCGGGATCGAACCCAGGCCTGCACAGGCCGGCCGCTGCAAGGGCAAACGCCCTACCCGCTGGGCTATCGCCTAGCCCAGAGTTGGGTTTTTAAAGGCTCGCTCTGGACGCCAGGTAGGAGAGCAGTCGGCTGGATGCTGTAGGCATGGCTCTGGCAGCTGGGGCGCAGTGGGGTGGGGCACTGTGACACTCCCATGTTTGGCTGGAGACAGCACTAATGCACTGAGTTACCCAGGGGTGGCTGAGGCTGGCTCAGGGAGGCCCACAGGAGTCCTTGTTTAGTGTCCCAGACATGCCACCTCCTGAGCCAGGTGCTGGGGAACAGTCTCCGCCATGGCTGTGGGTTTAGGGTTCAGAAGGGCCCCTACAGGCGTGTGCAAGGAGAATGAGCAGAGCCAGCAGCTGAAACTACATTCCCAGGAAAGCACAGAGCTCAGGCCAGGGGAGTTCCAGCTCCAGCTTCAAGCTCTGCTGGGTGTGGCCCCAATTAGAGTATATATACACACACACATGGTTGGGTGTGTGGTGAGAAGATCGGAGGAGTAGGACGCCAGTATCTGAAGGAGGGGCTAGCCCCTGTAATTATGAGCAAGAAGGGCAGGGCAGCCTGCTGCCCCCTGGAATGGCTCACCAGCCCTAAATCACTGTGTTACATGTGAACACCTCATCTTCCCAGGAGAGCTGCAGTTACCCTAATCTCAGGCCACAAAGGAGAAGGCAAGATGCATGAGGGAGGGTGGGAAGCTCCGATCAAACGTGGAGCAGAATGGAGAAGCGGCCCCTTTGTCAAGGAGATGCCCTGATGGAGAAGAGTCAAGATCTAAGGGGGGTTGGGGGTGCGGGCCACCCTCTGACTGCATGAAGCCTCTGGACATTTCTGGGCTAACCTCTGCCCTGCTCCTGCCTCCAGACTCTCCCCACTTCTTGGAATCAGACACCCCCCACTGCCTCACAGGGGGCTTCTCAAGGGCTGAGGAGGTGCAGAGCTGAGGGGCCCTGGTCTCAGCATGTGATGGATGGACGACCACTGAACTCACGTTTCTTTTCTGAGAACACCTGACGGTACTCCGGGCTTACTCCTTGCTGTTCTCAGAGGACCAGACATAGTGCTAGGGACTGAACGGGGGTGGGGGGTGGCAGAAGAGGAGCCTTGTGCTATCTCCCCAGTTTCCCGGACCCCACCCCATTCTGGAATAGGTCTGGGTGGCCCAAGGATCACTCCCCCATCGAGGCTGGCCTGAAACTAAGGGAGTGACCTCCAGACTCGTTATGTGCTGCCCAAGTTTCCCTTTGTTTGCTGTGGGCACAGGGTCATTCCTGGAGGCACTGGGAATCTAACCCAGGGTTGAATCCAGGGTCATCAACCACTTAAGCCACATCCTCAGCACTTTAACCATTAAACAAAGGGATCACATACGTGAGAGGGGCTAGGAGAGCACACACAGCAGCTAAGGCGCCTGCCTTGCACGTGGCCACTCCCTATGGTCCCCTGGGCCCCACCAGGAGTCATCGACCCTGAGAGCCAGGACCTAGAGAAAGCCCAAACACTGTCCGAGAAACAAAACAACAACATGGGGCCGGAGCGACAGTCCAGCGGGTGGGGCGTTGCCTTGCACGCGGCCGGCCTGTGCTGGCCAGGGTTCGATCCCTGGCGTCCCATACGGTCCCCCAAGCATTGCCAGGAGTGATTCCTGAGTGCAGAGCCAGGAGTAACCCCTGAGCATCGCCGAGTGTGACCCAAAAAGAAAAAAAAAAAAAAAAAAAAAATACCCTTAAGAGGGTGCCATCTGGGTGCAGGGCGTGGCTCTCCCAGTGAGGCCAGCACTCAACCGCCAGTACGGGCGCCCTCGACGGCTGGCGGGGCCTGCTGACAACTGAAAACCATGAAGGAGGACACAGATCATGTGTGCAGCTCAGCACTTTGGAAAGACAGCTCAAAGGGCTGCAGGTGCACCCGGGGTTCAACCTCCCTGGGCCCCTGAGCACTGCTGGGAGCGCACCCCGAGCTCTGGAGAGGGAGTAGCCCTGAGCTCTGCCTGGTCTGACCCTCAAACTGAGAACAAGCATGCTGAGGGGTCAGGGAAAGCGCTCAAAGGGCGGATTACGAAGGCCTGAGGTGAGAATTCCATCCCCAGCCCTGCAGCGGCATCCTGGCCGCCCTAGAAACTGACAGTACAGAACAGAACTGTACTGTCAGGCCTGAGCACTGGACAGCCAAGGGCAGTACCACGGCGAATGGCCCCTATGTCCCTGGAGCATGATCTGAGAGCACCTCCAACCCCAAAGAGTGGGCCCAGATTATAAGGACCAAAAAAAGAAACCACATTGCAGGAACCCCTCATCCCACTAGAAGCAAGTAAGCTCTCGGAGCTGGTCTCTCCTATAGACTCAGACCCCTCTCCCTGGATCCCCACAAGGCTGGGTGAAGTGCCAGAGGAAAGGACGAATCAGCTCAGAGGGCAGCCAAGTAAACCTAAACCCGGGTTGGCTGCACAGAGACTGGACGGAGCCACAGGCCTGAGAGGGGCAGACAGGGAAAGAAAACAGGAACAAAGGTTACGGGTGGAAACAAAGAATTGAGGCCTGGTTCCAGACACTCGGGGGAGAAAGCCTCCATTCAATGACCTCCCTGGGTCCAAAAAATATATGGTTTATTCATGCTAACAGATGAAGGGTGCAGAAATCAGACAGAAATAACATGCTTTGGGTCAAATGCTGAGATGGATTAGGAAAGGTGAGGTACATTCTCTACACAGGGACGGAGCTGGGCCAGGCCTATGTCCATCCTTCCCTCCCTGGCCCCAGAACTGAGTCCCCAGAGAAAATGCATTCACTCAACTCAGCTGAATCAGCTTTGAGGAAGCAAAGGAAGCTACATTTAGATTTTTTTTTAAATAATTAAAAACCCTAGTTGCCATCAACCTTCTTTTTGCTGCTAAAAGGTCATTTGCAATAAAGTATTTCATTTCAGAGAATAACAGGCTGTTCACATGGGAGCCAAATTTAATATTAAACAATGCAGGCAGGTGACAAAGGGGTCTAGAATGATTCTTCCCTAGTTGCTTTTCTTTTCTTTTTTGCTTTTTGGGTCACACCTGGTGACGCTAAGGGATTACTTCCTGGCTCTTTGCTTAGGAATTACTCCTGGCAGTGCTGGGGGACCAGATGGGATGCCGGGATCGAACCTGCGGCAGCGGGTCAGCAGCACGCAAGGCAAATGCCCTACCGGCCGTGCTATCATTCCGCCCTCCCCAGCTGCTTTGATCAAGTCTGGTTTTTAGGTTGTTTTTTGGACCATGACCCTCAAAAAAGAGAAGCAGTTTCCACAAATGACCAAGTACACACACCTCAGCCCACTGATGCTTGAGTAACAATAAACAATACCCTGGGGCCGGAGCAATAGCCCAGCGGGTAGGGTGTTTGCCTTGCACGCGGCCGGCCTGTGCCTGCCAGGGTTCGATCCCCGATATCCCATATGGTCCCCGGAGCACCGCCAGGAGTAATTCCTGAGTGCAGAGCCAGGAGTAACCCCTGAGCATCGCCGGTGTGACCCAAAAAAGAAAAAAAAATACCCTGATCAAATACAAGTTTTCCTGAACTATTTTTTATGGCGCTGCAGGATGACTTGAATCCATGGACCTTGTCTATGCAAAGCGCAACGACCGCCCCACCTTTCTCCAGACCTTCCTCAGAGAAAAGTCTTTGCTGCAAGCAGCTCATTTGATTTCATGATCTACTAAAACATTAAACAAAAAGTCCACTGAAAGGGGATCAAACAGGCCCATTACTGGATGCAAAGCAAATCCGGCATTAAGATCTAGGCAAAGCCGTGCAAGAATTCGTTCTTGTTCTAATGATTAGTGAAAGTGAACCCTTGTCAGCGGGAAGAGGAAACAGGCCTGTACCAGGCCCAGCCACACTCCTCCTCGCAGCTGGCATGCGGGGACCCGGGCCCGCCCTGACAGCAACTATCTGGCTTCCTCAATTCTGACCGAAAGGACAGGACCCAAAAAAAAAGGGAGCAAAGTCAATACCTGTTTGCTTGTCTGAGAAAGGACAAGGAAATGGAGGCAGCTCCAAGGCCCAGAGTTTGACTCCTGGAACCACAAAGCCCAAGGTCTAACCCTGACCCCACCAAGAGCACCCCCCCCCAGACCTGCAGAGCTGGGGCCCTATGGGGCTGCCACCACGAGGAGGCGAGCAGAGCTTCTCATTACCTGGTTTCCTGTCTGTTTGGCAGGTCATGCTTGTCATCTTGCAGCTTATGGGCCAACACCGAATGAAGATCAGACTTTTCCAGCAACTTGTTATCTGCCAAAAACCAGAGAGAGTGGATGCAGAGTCTCACAAGCGGCAGGGGAGGCTGGCACTGCGCTCGCGCCGGCCCAGCTAACTATGGAACCCCGAGGAGGGCAGATGGGTTTTGGGAGTGGGCCCGTCGCCTCTGGGGGGTCCCGGAAGCAGCCGGATGAGACTCGCCCATCACACTAGCCACCATTTTTGCTGTCCGACGCTGGGAAACTGCCTCACGACCAGATCAACAGAGCAAAACCAGTTCGAGCCCAGGTAGGCGGCTCCAAGAAGCGGGAATCACTGGGAATTCGTCAGATGGACTCGGGTCGCCCTTTCCCCCACTCCATTTTGCCTCATGACCAGATTAACAGAGCAAAACCCAGGTGGCGCGGCCTCTTGCGGCCATGCGGTCCTCTAAAATAGTGAAACAGTAATGTCTTTTAATGCACTGCATTCCACGAAGAGCAGGAAAGTTTGTTGGGAAGGAGATATAAAGAGGAAAGAAATGACATACAGAATCTGCCAAGTAGTTGAGGTGCGGGGGGGGGGGAGGGAGGTGGGGACATTGGTGATGGGAGATGGGTTTGGGTGGAGGGATGGGTGTTGGAACACTGTAGAACCAAAACTCTACATGAGCATCTTTCAATTGTATGTCTAAAACGGTGTAATAACATTTGCGGGGAAAATAATAAAATTAAATTAAAAAAAAAATAAATATTTTATTAAAAGAGGAAAAAAAAAACCAGAGCGAGTGAATGACCCCAGGGCGTGTGCACTCCAGCCCTACTGGGTGCTTTATACACATCTGGACCCAAGCCCCAGGAGACACCAGCAGGTTCCCTTTTTGTCTGTTATCCACGAACTGTGCTTGTCACTGATGGCAGGGAGCCGGTTACACACTCATGTATCCCGCTTAAGCCGGGCAGAGCCACCTCACACACCCCATGAGAATGTGCCATCACAAATGTTTCCTGCTCCCAAGGGCTCTTTCCTACACTGGGAGTGAAAGAAATGGAAACTCAATGGAGAAGTCAAATGCCACACTGCACCTCCAATATCAGAGAACTTTACCGTGTTACTGTACTGGGAAAACTTGGGGCCAGACGTGGCACACCAAGGCTTGATGCCCGGCACCACAAAGGGGTCCCCTGAGCCAAACCCCCAAATAAATACTTTCTAGACCGAAAAGAACAAGAGTTCCTGCCCTGCAGGATGTTGAGGGTGAGGAGCTAAGAGGAAAGGGGCCTTCGCCTCTTGGAAGCTTTCCTGAGCAAAGAGGGCCAGGAAAGAAAAGCAAGCAGAGGGGTCAGAGTGATAGCACAGCGGTAGGGCATTTGTTTGCCTTGCAAGCAGCTGACCTGGGTTTGATCCCCAGCATCCCATAAGGTCCCCAAGCACCGCCAGAAGCAATTCCTGAGTGCATAGCCAGGAGTAGCCCCTGAGCATTGCCTGGTAGTGACCCAAAAAGACAAAAAAAGGAAAAAAAAAGTAGAGATGTGGGGGAGGCAACTAGAAATCAAAGCCAGAGCCGACACAGCAAAGCAGGGGACGAAAGGCAGACCTGCCCTCATGGCGACGGGAAAGAACACACCGCAAGTCTGCTGGTACTAGAACAAAATTTCAAAAGCAGATTGCAGAGGCTGGAGAGATGGTACGGGGTCAAGTGCTGGCCATGCACATACACGCAGCAGAACCCACTTCGATACCAGGCACGGCATACAGCCCCTGGATCCCACCAGGAGTGATCCCTGAGCACAGAGACCAGAGAGAGTACTGAGGGGTGTGGTCCCTGAAGCAAAAATAAACAAATCAAAGCAGTCAGTGACATGAGCATTTATTAGGTCAGAGATAGCCCTGAGGCCCTCGCTCAGGCAAACAGCTGGAAGCAGCAAGTTGAAGCAGAGCTTGAAAAAATAAGAACAGTCTGACAGTGGTCTCCAGAGCGGCACAAGATTCCAGGTCAGTGGAAACCAAAAAAACAATCCGAAAGATTAATGAAACCAAGAGCTGGTTTTTTTGAAAAATTAAACAAGATCGACAAGCCACTGGCAAGACTTGTAAGGACAGGGAAAGAGAGAACCCAAATAAACAGAATCAGAAATGAAAATGGTGACATCACAACAGAAAAACAGAAATACAAAAGATCATCAGAGGTTATTTTGAGAACCTGTATGCCACAAAACATGAGAACCTAGAAGAAATGGATAAATTCCTGAAGTCCTATAACCTCCCACGATTGAAACAAGAAGACCTCCAATACCTAAATAAGCCTATCACCATCGGGAAATTGAAACAGTAATTAAAAGTCTGCCCAAACACAAAAGCCCAGGTCCAGATGGGTTCACTGGCGAATTCTACCAAACCTTTAAGGAGGACCTACTGCCAGTCCTGTTCAAGCTCTTCCAGGAAATAGAAGAAACAGAAACACTCCCAAACAGCTTCTACGAGGCGCATATCACCCTGATACCCAAAGCAGGGAGAGACAATACAAAGAAGGAAAATTACAGACCAATCTCCTTGATGAACACAGATGCTAAGATCTTCAACAAAATACTAGCAAACAGAATCCAAAGACTCATCAAAAAGATCATACATCATGACCAAGTAGGATTCATCCCGGGAATGCAAGGATGGTTCAACATTCGCAAATCAATCAACATAATACATCACATCAATAAGAGAAAAAATAAAAACCATATGGTCCTATCGATAGATGCAGAAAAAGCATTTGACAAGATCCAGCACCCATTCATGATTAAAACCCTCCAGAAAATGGGGAATTGAAGGAAGCTTCCTCAAGATAGTCAAAGTCATCTACCAAAAGCCCACAGCGAGTATCATTCTCAATGGGGAAAAATTGAAAGCCTTCCCTTAAGATCAGGAACACGACAAGGTTGCCCCTCTCACCTCTTTTATTCAATATAGTACTGGAGGTACTCGCCATAGCAATCAGAGAAGAAAAGGACATTAAGGGCACCCAGATAGGCAAGGAAGAAATCAAGCTATCATTATTTGCAGATGACATGATATTATATCTAGAGAACCCTAAACTCTCGACCCAAAAACTCTTAGAAACAATAGATAGGTATAGTAGAGTGGCAGGGTACAAAATCAATACCCAAAAGTCGGTGGCTTTCCTATACACAAATAAAGGAAAGAGAAGAAAGGGATATTAAGAAATTGATTCCATTCACAATTGTGCCACAGAAAATCAAATACCTAGGAATCAGCTTAACCAAGTGTGTAAAGGATCTATACAAAGAGAACTACAAGACACTGCTTCAAGAAATAAAAGAGGACACGAGGAAATGGAAACACACTCCCTGCTCATGGATGGGGAGAATTAACATTGTTAAGATGGTAATACTCCCTAGAGCGTCAGTACAGATTCAATGCGGTTCCTATAAGGATTCCCATGACATTCTTTAAAGAAATTGACCAAACACTTCTGAAATTCATATGGAATAATAAGCCCCCACGGATAGCTAAAGCAATCCTTGGGAAGAAGAAGATGGGAGGCATCACCTTTCCCAACCTCAAACTGTACTACAAAGCAGCAGTAATTAAAACAGCGTGGTACTGGAATAAAAACAGACCGGTGGACCTATGGAATAGAGTTGAGTATCCTGACACCCACCCTCAAAGACATGATCAGTTAATCTTTGATAAAGGTGCAAAGAGTCCAAACTGGAGTAAGGGAAAGCCTCTTCAACAAGTGGTGCTGGGAAAACTGGACAGCTACATGTAAAAAAAATGAATTTGGACCTGTGTCTAACACCTTGCACAAAAATCAGTTCAAAATGGATTAAAGATCTCAATGTCAGACCTGAATCCATAAAGTATGTTGAAGAAAATATAGGAAAAACCCTCCACGACATCGATGCTAAAGACATCTTCAAAGGTGAAGCACCATTAGCAAAGCAACTAGAAGAAAATATAAATATATGGGACTACATGAAACTGAAGAGCTTCTGCACCTCGAAAGAAACAGTGACCAAGATAGAAAGACAGTCGACGGAATGGGAAAGAATATTCACCCAATACCCATCTGATAAGGGGTTAATATCCAGGATATATCAGGCACTGGTACAGCTATATAAAAAAACAGCCAACCCCATTAGAAAATGGGGAGAGGAGATGAACAGAAACTTTGACAAGGAAGAAATCCGAATGGCCAAAAGGCATATGAAAAAATGCTCATCATCACTAATCATCAGAGAGATGCAAATCAAAACAACAATGAGATATCACCTCACACCACAGAGAATGGCCCATATCCAAAAGGGTAAAAGCAACAAGTGCTGGCGTGGATGTGGGGAAAAGGGGGACTCTCATACACTGTTGGTGGGAATGTCGACTTGTACAACCTTTTTGGAAAACAATATGGACATTCCCTCCAAAGACTAGAAATTGAGCTCCCCTTTTGACCCAGCCATACCGCTCCTGGGAATATACCCTGGAAAGCCAAAACGCACAGCGGAAACACAATCCGCACTTTTATTTTCATAGCAGCACTGTTCACAATAGCCAAAACCTGGAAACAACCAGTATGCCCGAGAACTGATGACTGGATAAAGAAACTGTGGTACATCTACACGATGGAATACTATGCAGCTGTCAGAAAAAATGAAGTTATGAAATTTTGCTATAAATGGATGGATATGGAAAGAATCATGTTGAGTGAAATTAGTCAGAAGGAAAGGGAGAGACATAGAATGACTGCATTTATTTGCATGGCATAAATATACTAGGTGATCTTACCAAAAGTGGAAATTACCACAAGCGGGTGGGAGTCAGAGGTTGGTTTAGATAGAGAAAGGAACATGAGTGAATAAATGTCTAAAGTGCTGATGCTAACATAGAACTGAGCATTAAGGACAGACAAAAAATGCAAATGATGGCTTCTAAGTGTATGCGTAGTGCAACCCACAATGTGTGGGAGAAGGAGGAGAGAGAGAGAGGGAGAGGAGAGAGAGATAAAGAACCTGCCATTTAGGCGGGATGGGGGGGGGGGAATTGGGGACATTGGTGGTGGGAAATGGGCACTGGTGGAGGGCGGGGTTCTGGAACACTGTGTGACCGAAACCCCCCAAGTGTGAACAACGTTGTAATTGTATATCTCACGGTGGTATAATAAAATGTTTAAAAAAAAAAAAAGAT
>JAJIBD010015700.1:0-27798 GCA_021461705.1 Cryptotis parvus | reverse complement strand
GGTTATCGATCCTGCCCCCCTTTCAACTAACTTTGCAACTGGGGTTGCAATTGTGTGCATCCATTGAACATAAGAGAAAACAGACATTTACAACCGACTGTCTAGGAGCTGGTAAGTGGCAGAGGAGCTTTAAACTCTGATCACACTGGCTCTAAAGCCCACTTCCTCTCAACGAAAGTGGGGTTTCCTTTACAAATCAACACACTTGCTCAGATTTTTGCATCTTATCTTCCAACACCCGCATTCTTTTTTTTAAATCCTTCCCTCTCCTTCTTCCCTTTTGAGTTCACCAGTCAGTAAGATAACAAGACCTGTTTCTCCACCTAATGGCTTAAAGTATGTAACTTGGCTGCGGTGGAATGATAACTATTCCAGAGCTTTCATACAGGAGTGGGTCTGGACCTCCCTCGCCACTGGTCCTGTTATCTCAGTAATCCAGAGCAGGGAATTGTTAACAGTAATTTTATGCTCAGTCCCCAAATCCCCGGCTTCTTTCTGGCTGGAGAATGTAGGTCTCTAATACTGTTTCCTTTCTGGTACCCTTCCCCTTCAACCCTCACCAAACCAAATGCATGCTGCCGGGGGTCTTGGGCAGGTGACTACCGCCAACTCGTTACAGTAACAGTTTTCTCCCATAGTGACCCACAGTGGGAAGCAGCGGTGATAGCTTGAGTAGTGCGCCTCTGGCCCAACCAGGAATTGAAGTGTGACCTACACTGCCTAATGATAACGTCTGTGCCTGGACACAGGTCTGGAAACTCAGCCCCCAATCGACCACTAGCTTGACAGCCAGTGGAGAATATTCTTGAGCCTGGTGTTCGTCAGCAAGGTTTGAATAACACTTTCACGTTTCAATAACACCGCCCCCACTTTTATTTTTTTTTTTTACATAATAGCACAGAGCACTAAGGAATCCTATATAGATCTATGTCTTCAGTACTTTCATAAGACTGAATATATTAATATTTAGAAATTATTAATAGGAGCAGAGCATAGGAGCAGCGGCTAAAGGCGCTTCTGCAAGGCAAGTCTCGGTTAGTTAGCTGCCCACACACCGCACTATCACAGGAGCCTGGGCGCCCAGGGCACCGCTGGGTGTGGCCTACCCCGCCCCTCCGCCCCCTCCCAAGGCAATGATGAATAATAATCGCTGCCGTTGAACTTCTTGCAAAAGGGCTTCCCTCCCTTTGGCAAACCCGCCCCACGCCCTCTCCCAGGCGGGAGCAACATCCCAGCCGCGATTTGCTACAGTTCAGGGAAGATCAAGACTCTTCCCTTTCCCACATTCCCGCAAGAGGGTGGGGGTGGGAGGCTTTTCCTGCCTCAGCCTCACGTGAGCAGTCTTCAGTTCTAAGACCCATGAATATGCAAGAAGCCAGGCTGACAATAATTTAAGACTTTTCCCGACGATAGCTTCTAGTGTACTGTCCAAAGGAAATCTTTTTCTTTTTTAATAACATCTCGGAATGCATTGATCTCCGGCGTGCTCGCTTTGCAGCGCGAGGACTTGCTCGGGAAGAGGATCGTGCAGAGCTCGGAGGGAGCAGAGAACGTCGTGGCGGGCAGAGTGCTTGTCCGGATTACTGCCAGGCGGATCAGAAGCCCGCCGAGGAGCTGCCCGGGTGCTTGTGGGCCAGAGGGGTGGGGGAGGAGAGTGCCTGCTGGCTGCAGACCAACACTCAAGTGGCAACGTGCGGGGCTGTCTTAAAAAAAAACAACAACCAAACACGGCTGACAACGAAGCTACTAGAGGCACGATTGCGTGCCAATTTAGCATTGCTAACTAAATGTCCGCAACCGCGTCCGTCGAACCTTCTGCCCCAGCGCTCTTCCATCTGCCCACATGCTCTGTCTGTCAGCCTCGGCCTCGCCACCAGCTCTCCCCGCCGCATTGGTTGGATTTCAGGGAAGCGAGAACCCCGCGATTTAAAGGGCTTCGTTTCCACCTGCCAAGGCAGCGCCTGCAACGGTCCAAGTTGCCTCTGCAACATATTTGGGAGAAACTCCCGCCTGTAGTTCAACGTGAACTGCTGCTGGTCGAGGAGAAAGGGAGTTCCCCACAGTGTCCCCTTGGTCACCTTGACAATTTGCAAAAGCGAAACTTACACTGTAGAGTAGATCCACACTGAGTCTGGGGGGCGCGGAGTCCCAGCCCAGGTCAGCATGCGCCCGCCCGGCGGGGGCGGGGACGGAGGCGGAGCCGAACTGGGCGTGGTCTATCCGTGGGAGAGAAGAGACGGCCTTGCTCCTCCCTAAACCCGCCCTGCTTTTCCCAACCAATCAAGGCGGCCTATGCAAATAGAGCCTCTGTCGCCCCGGTAACCGTGATGCACGGCAACCAATGAAAGTAGGCAGATAGAGGTCCTGCTCGCGATTGGGGGCCGAAGGCTGGCACCAGCGGCCCAATGGACTGCGGGAACAGGCCTCGGCGGGTTGAGGGGCGGAGATATGCAAATGTAGTTTGAAAAGCCGGCGGGAAATCTGAGTTTCGCGGGAGGACCTTGGCGCGTAAACCGTATCCCTTCATTCATTGTCAGCAGCAGCTTCCTGGAGCCATTTTTCAGCTGCCGGCCGCAGCACCCAGGCTGCCGCCGCCGCCTCGCAATCCGTTGCATCGGCCGCCCCTGACGCCTTCATCCCCCCTCGGGGCCCGATATCCGTGCGGCCGGGACCCTCCTCTCTCCAGAGCCCCGATTATTTTTGGCCCCTGGGGCCCGTGCGGTGCGGAAAAATAAAAAGAAAAGAGAGAGAGAAGGGGCTCGGAAGCGCCGGGCGGGGAGGAGAGAAGGAGGAGAGACTTGGAAACTCCGACTGCAAATAATAAAAGACATTGAAAACAATATATTAATAGACCATAGCAATAAAAAGAGAGAGACAGACAGCAGGAGCGAGAGATGAGAAGGGGGATCCAGCCCGCCCTGGAGCAGTACCTGGTGACCGCCGGGGGTGGGGAGGGGGCGGCTGTCGTCGCCGCCGCCGCTGCAGCCTCCATGGACAAAAGGGCACTGCTGGCCAGCCCCGGCTTCCCGCCGCCGCCGCCGCCTCGGGCGCGTACATCCAGATCCTCACCACGAACACTTCCACCACCTCCTGTTCCTCCTCCCTCCAAAGCGGCGCCGCCGCCTGCCGCCCCCTCCTCCCCAGTGCCCCCGGCGCGGAGCCCACCGCCGGCAGCTTCCTCTACACGCCGCACGGACCCTCCGGCACGGCCGGGCTGCTGCAGCAGCCACCAGCGCTGGGACGCAGCGGCGGCCCTCCGGTAATGCCCTCCGGTCCCCCAGTGTCCCCGGGGCCTGGCGGGAGGTGGGCCCCGGCGCGGCGCGGGGTGGCGGTGGGCACGCGTGCGGCGTGGGCCTGGGCTGCTGCTGTCCCTCTGCAAACCAGGGTTATTGTTAAGACTCGCGTGTGCTCTCCCCACCCCCTTTCCCAGCGCCCAGAGGGGTCGGGGGGCTCGGAGGGGCACGGGGGCCGCGGGGTTCGCCTCGACGCGAACCACATCCAGCACTCTGAAACTTTTCGCTTTCCCCACCCCACTTTGCCCGGCACTTTTCCCTGCACCCCCACTCCCATCCACTCCCAACTCTCCTCCCCTCCAACTCGATGCTTCCTCTTTCTCGGGCGTAGGAAGGGGTCACGCCCCGGATGAAGAAGGGGGTGGGGAGGGAGTGGTGAACTGGGGCTTTGGGGGGCTCCGGGAGAGGGGCCTGAAAACCCGGAGGGGAGGGCAGCTGGGGTGATCGCCCGCCGTCAGCCTCCGAGGGCCCTGGCCGCCCGGGGGGGTCCCTATGCTGCGTGCTCGCCTGCGCACAGGGGTCTGGCGGGTGCGCTTGACATTTTGGGGATCTGGAACTCCCTGCAACAAAGGGGGGCCGGGTGCGGTGGCTGGGAGTGTGCGTGTGGGGGTGGCGGTGCAGCCGGGAGCGGGGTGCGAGCTGGGGCGTGGGCTGTCTGGGGGTGCGGGGCTGAGCGCGCCCCGGCCCGGGCGCATCCTAGCGGTGGCAGCGGCGCCGCCCGCGTCGCCCGAGCGCCGGGGCCTGCCTCGCCGGGCCCCGGGCCTGCCCTTGACCCGCCTCTCCCCTTGCCCCTTCCTTCCCGCCCTGTCCCCCACTCCCGCCCCCGGCGACGGAGGGCGGGGGCAGCCGTGTTCCCGGTCCCGCCGCCCGGGTCTGTCCCTCTCCCCGGGACCCGCCGGTGACGTTTCGCACACGTGCGCGGAGGACGCGCCTGTGACTGGGGAGGGAGGCGGCGGCGGGAGGGGGCGCTGGAGGGGGAGAGGGGGCACCCACTTCCTCCTGCTCGCCGGCTCCCTGGCCTGGGACGGTCCCCGGCGCCCTCGCACCGGCCCCCCGGCACGGCCACCCTCCCCTCCTCTCTCCCTGACCCCCCACCCCCCACCCCCACCCCGGGCGGCCGCCCTCGCCCGGCGCCGCCGCTCCGTTCGGCCTCCTCCGGCCCCCTCTCCGGCCGGGCCCCCCACCCTCCCCCCGGAGCCAGGCTGCTTTCGGAAATGCCCTTACAGCAGCAGGTTAGTGACCGCGACGGCTGGGGGGGTCGCCGAGGGGCCCCCCGGATTCCGCTGGGGGCTGAAAGCCGTGAAGGGTAGGCGGTTGAGCGGGGGTTTTGGAGTGGGAACGGGGGTTGGGTGCTCGAGGGAAATGAGTAAGCAAGAAAAATCTAACTAAGTAAATGCCCCCGGCCTCGGCTGGCCGGCCTTTCGGGCGGGAGTGGCCGCCCCAGGGGGTGGGCATGGTGTTTACGAGTATTATTTTCTAGGGGGCCGCTGGATGGGCTATTGGGGAGCCGAGGGGGATGCTTCCCCAGGGCCGAGTTGGGCTCTGCTTTCCCCGTCTGCCTTTCCCTTGTGCTGGAGGGGTGGGGGTGGGTCAGAGGCGAGGGTGTCTGCAGGGTTCCCAAGCCCCCGCCACCCCCTTCCCTTTGTCCCCCGTAATTTATAAAGCGCCTTTGAGAGATGATTTAGGTCAGTATGCGGCTTCTCTCTCTCTCTCCTCTCTCTCTCTCTCTCTCCTCTCTCTTTCTCTCTTTCTCTTTCTCTCTCTCTCTCTCTCTCTCTCTCTCTCTCTTTTTGTTGCTACTAGAAGTGTGGCTGGGAGGTCTGCCCCTTTCTCCTTTTCTCCTTTTCTCTCTCTCCTTCCCTGCCTCCATGCCTTCGCCCTTGTGGTGAGGCTGGCCTGGCCCCCACGAGGCGAGAAAGAAGCCCCGGTCGGCGCTGGGTGGGCCGGGTCTGACCCGGCGCCCGCCCGGACTGACCTCACCTGGGCACAGCTCGGCCCGGGCTCCAGCTGATTAGGGCGGGGGGAGGGGAAGGGGAAGAGAGACACAGACGATGGGGGAGGGTCTTGAACAAAAGTCACTTTGAGACTGGGCGATGGAGTCGGGAATAATGGATATTTTCAGGTCTTTGCTCTTCCCAGGTTGCTTTTCCGGCTTGCAGGCGCCCGCTTACCCACCCGCCCAGTATACTTACTGTGTGTGTGTGTGTGTGTGTGTGTGTGTGTGTGTGTGTGTGTGTGTGTGTGTGTGTGTGTGTGTGTGTGTGTGTGTGTGTGTGTGTGTGTGTGTGTGTGGTGGCGCGCGTACTCTCGCTGGGCAGTCTTGGGGGAAAGTGGCTTGGTCTGCCAGTGGGGGGAAGACCGGAGTGTGAGGACCAGTTTACACCCTGCAGTGGGCTGAGACTCAGCCTCTGCAACTCGCGTGCCATGATTAGCCATAACTACTCTAACTGCTTCTACCTAAGCATGCTTGGACCTATTTTCAGTGAATTTGCCCCTCTTACACGGTTCTACTATTTGATCCCAAACCGGGTCTGAAACAACCAGCTATTAAATGAGCTTCTTGGATTGCATTCAGAGTTCAGGGAGGGAAAATTCGGATAATAGGTATTGGAGACCCCCGTTGCTATTTTTTCTCATTTTTTAATCATAGCTTGTTGGTTGGACCAGCTCTTCCAAATTCTGGCGAGATTTATAATGTAGTTCATTGTATTTGAAGTACTAAAAAAATGAAACTCATTTCCAAGTTGGTTGAAAACTTTAGCTCTTTGTCGTGATACTTATTCCAGAGTCATCAACACTGAATTAACAAGTTTCATTTCTTTTGGGGGTTTTATTTTTTTACTTTCTTACTTTTGAGGGATGGGGTGGGTCCCTCCTTGTGGTGCTTAGGGTTTGCTCCTGGCCTTAGGCTCAGGCATCACTTCTGGTGGCACTCGGGGACCACGTGTGGTGCTGGGATTGAACTGGGATGAGCGTCGTGCAAGGCGAGTGCCTTCGTCCCGGTGTTAGTTCTGTGGCCCAATCTCTTTGGAAATTGTATGAAAACTTCTCTGTGAGACTTAGAGTTTGTGTTGCCAAGCCTTCCCTGGGCAGGAGGTGAGGATGGGCCAGGCTAAGCAGAGAGACAGGGCAGGAGGCCAGAGTGGAAGACCCATGTTGTTCCTGTTGCCGGGTCTGTCTCAAAAAAATCAAAGAACTTACTTACCCATCAGCAGAATGTTCTTTTTTCCCCAAAGGGACACAAATGAGTAGTAGCTTATTAGCTGACTTATCTCTCTCATTTACAAATTATAGGATCTTAGGCACATGGAGATCTCTCGCTTCCTCTTTAGGATTGAGGCAACAGCAGTGATGAATCTCAGGTTCTTTTCTTGGGACGGGGCTTGGAGTCCAAAGAATACTTGGTCAGTCCTGGATGAAGCTGGGGGGTTCAACGCAGAGGCTTCAGGCCACGGTGCTTGGGGCTCTTCAGGGCTACTCCTCAGTGGGAGGCTCTACCCTGACTCCAAACCCCTGAACTGTGTATATCTGGCCCCTTCTGTTGGCTCACACCTGGCAGGGCTCGGGAGAGGGGAGAGTATGTGGTATGGGGGAGGCGGAATTGAACTCTGTGGGGTACAAGCAAGGCAAGTGCTTTAATCGGAACTGCCTCTGGCCCGTCCTAGCCCATCCTACTCTTTTTAAAAGGGTTAGATCGAGTGGTACATGGTGCCCTGCCGATCCAGACCAGGAAGCTGTTGAAGTTAGGTTTCAGAAATGTTGCTTTTGTTTGATTGTTTGGGGGCTATGCCTGGAGGTGTTGTGAGCTTATTCCTATCTCAGGCTGCCGGGTCCCTCCTGGTGGACTCCCTGAGGAACAATGTGGGGTGGGGATGGAACTCCCCATCCCGCATGGTTGGATGCCTTTGCAAGGCAAATGACGCACTGTGGCTCAATCAGAAAATGTTACTTTTCGTTTCTTAGAGAAACAGTACCAGGCCCGCTTTGTGCTGCCCAGTGGATACAGGGGGAGTATAATGGGAAACCTTTCTGAAGCTCTATGTCATTGATTACTTCCCCAGAAATGGGTAGGACATGCTCTCCGGCCAGTGTTACAGACCAGGCGTGTGCCCATGAGTCAGACTGGGATGGATAGGGGGCCTTGCCTGGAGTTGTGACAAATTTAGGCCCAGTCCTCCTCACTTTCGTGCCTGGAGGCCCGCCCTTCTCATGACTCTGCCGGACCCACCAACGTTGGAATACAGTCTATGTTTAGTGACTTTCTGTAGAACTAAAATCTCTGGCCACTGAGTCACATACTGGGATTTCATTTCAGATGGGGAGCTGTTGGCAAAACCCTGGCCCCAACTGCCATTTTCGGAAACAGAAACGTCCTGGTCGTTGACGGCCTCTTCCCAAAGAAGCGGAATTTATTTCATTCTACTTCTAGAAAATTTGGACTCTAGTAATACAAAGTCTTGTATTAATACAAGATGTCTCCATGGCCGGAGACATCTGATGACATTTGATCTGATTTCACCGAGCCCTGCTGATGTTACTTGGAGGGAGAACCCACGCTGTTGGGAGTTTCTTTTAGGATGGAGAAACCATTCTAGGTGCTTCTAGAACGGGTTTCTCTTTTTCCTTTTGTCCTGAAAAATGCTGGGTTCCTGTGGTTCTGTGCTCAATAATCTTGGTTCTACTGAGATAGATGGTTGATGCCAAGTTTAAGCAGAGCGAGAATTTTTAGTCACTCCATACCCCAAACTGGGAGTTTCAGTACAGTGCAAAGCCCAGACTTGGGCAGTACAAATAGCTCCACAATAATCACCCACAAACAAAGCACCGTGAAATGTGGCGGTGTGAGTGGAGCTCAGGAACCCAGTATCGCAGACAGGAAAGGATTTTTTGTGGGTGTTGTCCTATAAGTTGTCACCTTGTGTAGTACTTGGAAGAGCTGATTCTGAGATTAATGGTGTGTGGTGTAATGCTAACTTGAAAGTAGAAAATAATACTAAAGTTTAGGCATGAATAAATAACAGCACCTGGAGATTGAAAGACTGGTAGGTGGGGGCACTTGTTTGCTTATATACTCATTGCTTCGGGATAGAAAGCCGTCTACTCTGAACTCTTCTGCTTTATTGCCATCCCAGAGATGTGCCATCATCCATACTTCTAACCCCTTTTCAAGGGACTCGAATCCTTTTGACAGAGCATCAAATCCTCTTAGTTAATTTTGTGCTGGGTTTCTAACTTAATGTGATTTATTGCCCCATTTGTAGTGACTCATTTGCATCCACTTTCTCAGGTTAACCAAGTCCTCTTAGGCACTTTTCTCCTACTGGCACTACGAGCTAAAATCAACAGTGGCCTCTGATTACCAAGTCAAGTCTCAGAGTCGCTCAAAACCACCTGGAAGACGAGGAAAGTTGACTTCAGTTCTTATCACACCCTCTGCTAGATTGGGTTTTTTAAGAGAGGAGCTTCTGAGTCCTTTGAGGGAACCAACATGTGGTTTAATGCGCATTTTTATGCTTGTTAGGTGCTTAAACATAGTGTTGCAGGGACACTACTTACAGGTGCCAAGCAGCATCGTTTCTCTCCTCATCATTTTTGGGGGGGCTAAGCGGGGCAATAACTGGGAAAGCTGTGAGTATAGGAAAGCTCTAATGCTGACCCTCTTCCTCCTCAGGTTCCCTCTTTGTTTTCTAAAGAATGACTTGGAAAATATATCAGAGTGCGCTAAGGCTGCCGCCACACACACACACACACACACACACACACACACACACACACGAGGCACAGTGCAAGGAGTCCGGAGAAACAGCCACTGTAATGGAGGTCAGGGAGGAAATTGGTTTATTTCTATTCCCTTTTGCTTCAGATGCTTTCTCCAGTGGGAATAGGATTTTAGCACTCAAAACATATAGAAGTTGTAAGAATTTTGTCTCCCAGCGTTGCTGGGAGGGAAGGGTACAGTCTTATGTATAAGACACTGCAGTTGTCTGAGCTAGAACTTGAAACAAGAGGAGCTCGAGATCGCTGGTCACTGGGCTGAACCCAGAACCCATGCTGCTTTCTTTGTCCGAGAATGTAAGCCAAGTGGATCCATGCTTAGCTTTGTCAACTAAGGAGGGGAGGGGGGTGATAAGATAGGAGGGAGGGAACATAAAGAATTATTGGCTTTGATGTGCTTCCTATAAATGCAGCCCAGCTCTCTGGGCTATTAGTCTGTGTGGACCCGGTTCTTACAATTTCTTATTTATTTATTTTTTAATTGCATTGCCGTCATTTACCAAGTTGTTTGTTATACAGTTTCAGGCATACAATATTCCCAACACCAGTCCCACTACCAGTGTGCTCTTCCACCAATGTCCCCAGTTTCCCGCCCACCACCCCAGCCTGCTCCCTTTGCGGGCCCCATCAGATTTACTTCTCATTAATGACACAGGCAGATGGAATGATTAAATCTTTTGATTGATAAGAGTCAATTTGTCGCTGCTGTCCATCTCATAGTGATGGTGCTGAAGCCATTGTCTGAGGCTCCACAGTGCAGCCCAGCACTACTTGAGCCTTCTGGGTGGGTGTCACAGATTTGCTGTGATATTACTGGGCCAACAGGGCTGTGACATTTGGAGGAGTCGGCGGGTCCACGAGCTAGAGAGTTGGCACAGTTTGGTGGTTTGGCAGTTTGAAGGTTTAATTGTGAGCTGGGCTTTTTCTGTCAGAAGGTGTCAGGTCTGATTTGCGAGCATCTGCCCGCCCCTATTCCCAGTATGCCCCAGGGTTCCTAGCCAGTCCACACTGGTCCCGTCGGGTTCTTAGACCTTGACCGTCTCTAAGAAGAGTGCTCCAGGTCGGCACAGACAAGTCACCGATGCCTAAGATGCGCCTGGCCCGGAAACATCAGAGCTATACCAAGAGTTTCCCGCTGAACTGTCTTCACTCTGTGGCAGAGGAGAATGTCCACGGTGGGTCCATTCCTTGCCCAAGATCTGGTGTTAGCAAAGTCCCTGCTGGAGGGAGACTGAGCTTGTTCACAGATGCCTCGCTCGCCCTGAGAAAGGCTGCTATGGCTCACGGCCTCCTCCCGGGAAATTGAGGTGTGTGGGTTTCTTTTAGATTGTTTCTATGTGGTCTCGTTTTCTAAGATGAACACAACTTGAAAACACAAAGCAAAGGAAGCTGCCTTAGATATTAAATAAAGGGGCTTTATAAATAGGAGGGAGGAGCTGAGGATCAGACCTATGTAGCTGGCCTAGGGGCCCTGGCCGAGTGGTGCCCGAAGTTCAAACCCAGGGTCTCGAGAACACGCGACCTCTTTGAACTGTCTTCTAGCTGCTGAAAGGGGGTTGAAATATGGACAGAGTGAGTGTGAAGGACGTGGTGGTGAGTGGTTTTTCAAACGCAGTGTTTCATTTGCAGTTATGGTTCTCTGTTGCGGTGTTCCATTGTACTTCTCAGGGAAGACCATAGCCGAAAGGGTTTGTGGAATTTCATCAAGAGATGCTGTATTGGGGTAAAGGCACCTGCCTCGTGTGCAGGCCGAACCTGAGTCAGGCCTCACCAGCGTATGTTCCTCTCAGGACTGCCGTGGTTGAGCCCAGAGCATTTTGGGGTGTGGACTGAACACCCCCTTATCCCCTCCACAAAGCAAAACAGGAGGGACTATGTGCTTGCTTTAGCTTTAGGGTGAGTGCTTCCTTGTTTCCTTCCCCCGGACCCAGCTCCAGGAAGATTTTTTTAATTTTATTTTTTGGCCACACCCATTGGTGCTCAGGGGTTACTCCTGGCTCTGCACTCAGGGATCACTCCTGATAGTGCTCAGGAGATGGTTTGGGATGCCAGGGCTTGAGCCCAGGTCAACTCGTGTTTGCCCATTGTGCTATTGCTTTGGTCCAGAAGATGCTACTTTAAAGACTCAGTGAACTGTTTCTTCACCGGAAGTCACCCTCCATGACAAGCCGGAACAAATATACTTAAAATGTCTTTTTCTTTTTTTTTAACTGGTGGACTTGAGAAAGCTTAAAAAAATAGAATCAATCCAAGCCCTGAAGCCTGGAAGTGAAACATAATCCCACATGGCTCTAGTTCACCCACGCGTTAGGGGCAGGCTGGACTGGAACCCCCGGACCAGGAAAGGCTGAGGAGAGGCCTCTGGCACCCAGCAGGCAGGCGGGTGGCTGGAAGTTGCTGTCCCCTCTGACATGGGCCCAGCTTCCTCAGTGAGGAAGTGGGCAGATTTGCCCCCTCCCCCCGGCACATGCTCTGTGTCCTTCGTCCTGTGTGCTCGAGGACCGGTGTGTCTCCCTCAGGCCCACAGTGGGCTTCCGAGGTGTTCGGGGTGGAGATGGAGGTGGCCGCCATAAGGAAAAAGTTAAGGGCAGCTGCTGGAAGGAGATAAGGTCGGAGGGTTGCCAGAGTTGGAAGAAGTCTGAGAAAAGCTCTGGTTCATAGGTTCCCAAACTTCTTTGACCGAATGCCCCTTTTCAGAAAAAAGAAAGAGATCGCTCAGCACCCACGTCCTCCCCGTCCCTCCCCATCCCCCACTTCCAACATCTCCCTTCACCTGTGCACGTTTCCTACCACCAGAGTTCCTGGTTTCCTTCCCACCACCCCAGCCCTTTAATGGGACAAAGAATCTCTGATTGCACCAGAGCTGACTCTTCCCTCAGCCCCATCCTGCCAGCAACCCCCAGGGTGGGTGTTGCCTGCTCTGGAAAGCCCAGAGTAGACTCTCAGGCTAGGAGGGTTTCCCTGTGCTTTAGTTTCCACCACCCTAAAGGTGAGGACTCTCGACCCAGGGCTGCTGGGCGGATCCGCAGCCTGAGATTGTGCCTCTCCTTTGTACTTTCATTTCGGGTGCCTTGGGGCGCCGCCCTCCCCTCCTGGGGCTTTCTGATGTCTACAGACTTGCTTATAGACACACACATGGACGCCCTTGAGAGTAACTGCATGCAGGTGGACATTTATATTCTCTGTCTCTCTCTCTCTCCTGTCCTTTCCCCTCATTTAGGTTTCTCTTTAGCTGTGTGGCTTTGGGCAAATCACTTTCTCTGTTGGGCGCCTGGCACAGGGCAGGGTGCGGTGAGTATTCAGCAGGTAGTTGGCGGCATTGCCCTGCCTCTCCCCCTGCGTCTCTGCGGCTGTCCCTTTGTGGATTCTTTTCCAACCATCTCAAATCTGGGTTCCAGTGAACCCAGATTCACCTCTCCACGTGACGCTGGTGGGGACGAGGAGCAAAGGTTGGCAGCCCCCCTTGCCGTCTTTAGGATCTTTGTCTCTCCTGATAAGCTGTCCATTGACTTGGGACCAGGAATAGAAGAATCAGCTTATTATAGTAGCAATAGCTCCATGACTAAAATCTTTATTTCTGAGATAAAATGTGTTAATAAAGTTATGGAGGAGCATGAATCGCACCATTAACACGGTTTCACTTCTGCTTGGGAAATGGTGGCCGCCTGCAGTGCGGCAGAACTCAGAGTGTGTGTGTTGGGGGTGGGAGGAAGGGAGGACCCCCTACCTCCTCATCTCTTCACCCCTTGGTTTCCTTGGTCCTCTAGCCCTCAGCTCTCTCTCCAACCTGCTTTTTAGGAGGATGTCAGAATTGCAGGCCTTGCTCGCTGCTTCCTCAACTTACCGATTAATTAGCACCTTTTCCCTGGCATTGGCGGGACAGGTTGGGAGGTGGGGGGGTGATCCCGGTCCTCCCTGCAGCATCTTCCTAGCTCCTGCCTTCTTTCGCCTCCTGCTCTGATGCACCGTTCCACACCTGAAGACCCTCAGGTCTCTGGGAAGAGGCATTTCCAGTTGGTGCCTGGGGTGTGCTGGGCAGCCGCCCCCCGCCCCCAATCCCATTGAGGGTGCTGTCCGCCCACTCCCGAGTTTACAGTCTGGCGGGGAGGTTGACTTTCAACTCCAGCACGGTTCCCAAGCAAGACCAAACAGGAGTCAGGAGGCAGACAAGACTCATCCAGCCCCAAGGGGGTGCAGAAGGCCCAAGAGGGGCAAGCTGGGCCTCAGGGCAAGGCAAAAGGGTGTGGGCCCACCCTCCACATAGAGTTTCGCGCTGCATCTTGACGGAACTATTTAGCATCTCAGGGGTGGGGTGTGGATTTGGAAGTAGGTAGGTTTGGGGGTTTAATTTATTTTGCTGGCATCAAACCCATGCTCTCACTCATGAAAGGCAAGAGGGCTATCAAAGAGCCACACCGGGCTGGAGAAATAGCACCGCCAGTTGGGTGCTATTTTGCACACAGCCGACCCCGTTCGATCACTGATCCGTATTATCCCATAAGGTCCAGGAGCACCACCAGGAGTAATTTCTGAGCGTAGAGCCTGGAGTAATTCCTGAGTATCACTGGGTATGAACCCCCAAAACTGAAACAAAAGGCCATGTCTCCAGTCTGGCAAGGGAATGAACGTGGTCCCCAGATTGTAAACAATGTGTGCCTTCTTTGGAGCCTCTGATCAAGGTGGAGTGGGCAAATGGACTGGAGGGTCACTGTAAGACAAAGTGTAGGGCAAAGTGTGGGGTGTGTGCAGAGAGTTGGGTAGATACAGCCAGAGGAGTCAAGTCATGGAGAAACAATAGGATCTGTCATTGGGTGTGCTGGGAAATGTGGTCTAGGGTAGTGATTGTTTCCTCTGAGGGCCCAGGAGGGAGTTAGGTGCTGTGTGTATTGGGGGTGCACTGGAGGACGGTGCTTGATCCAAGGAGCTTTGCTCTAGCTATGGGAGCCAGGGGACCAGGGCAGTGGCTCCATCAGAGGGAGGGTCCTGACTCATGCGTCCCCGAATTGTCAACGTTCTTAAAATACCAGGAACCTACCCCTTTTCAAAGATTGGCTCTGTTCAAAAGGAAAATGTGCATGCCAAACAAAATAGGTCTCTAGGCCAGATTTGGCTTAAGGGCTGCCACTCAGCAGTCGCTGGTCTATGGGACAATAATAGCTAATGTTTATCGAGTGCCTGCGTGCGTGGAGGGCACTAAACTAAGTGCTTTACGCGCATTAGCACATTATCCACATAACAGCCGATCAAGTGGCTGTTACCCTGCTTGTCCAGCACAGGAAGAAGTAGATAATGAGGGTCTAAGAAGGCAGCAGAGAGCCCCACGGATGAGTAAAGTGACCTAAACTGAGCCCAATGATCCAGTCTCCCAAGCCTCGGCTCCTGTCCTCTGACCTCTGCATGGAGTTGGTTACATCACAGGGACCTGAGGTGTCTGTGCAGAAGACACCTCTTGGAAAATCCTCTGCTTTTCCAAGCTTACCTGATGATCAGAATTGCTTAGAGCCCTTGTTCCTGCGCCTTCTCTGCTGGAACAGAAGAGATATTCTGCGCTTCTGGAAGCTTCTGGGGTAGAGAAGCACAGCTGTTTCTGGGCGCTGGACTGGCCATGCAAAGACAGGGGACCCTGCGGAGAGAGCGGGCATCTTTCTTGTGCCATCTCCTGCATGGTCCAGGGATTCAGAGCCCCCGGAGACCCCGTGCCCAGCCTCGGGACCAGCATCTGGATTTCCGGATCATTGAGGAGGTGAAACTGGAAGGGGTTCCCAAGGGACTGAGAGCCCCAGTGGGCACTAATGCTGTCTGCCAAGCGCTGACCGGTCGGGAGCCAAGATCATGCACGGCCAGATACCCAGCCCGCAAGAGGTTTGCTTTGCCATGTTGCCGGAAGGCCTTTCCCTTCTGTTGGGTCTGGGACTGCCAGGAGCACAGATAAGCCGGAGGAGAGAAAGCTAGAACTTGCCCCAGGACGAGAACTGGGACACGTGGGCTTGTGTGGGAAAAGCAAGATGGGAGCAAGGGCGAAGTAACTGCCTCTTGAGTCCTGGAGCTGAAGGAGAGGGTGGACGGGCATGTCCGGGTGCAAGCTGCACGTGGGGATGGGCTCTGGGAGCGGCACACAGGCCACCCCACTTTCTAAGAGGCCCAGCCTGGCCTTGGAGCATTGTAGCTTTGGCATGGAGAGGTTCCAGCGGCCGTCTTGATGATGGAAAGCCAGCCAAGAGCTGGTCTCCCCAGCTCTCCAAAAAATTAATGTGGTGCCAAGAAAACCTTCTGCTCACTTTCCCCCTCTGTAATATGGAAACGAGACAGATTCATCAGGTTGATTTTGGAGAGATCAATACTGTCAGGGCTCCCGGAGAGAGTCCCCAGATGGTATTTACTGCATGCTCTTCCGGGCCTTGGCCTGGCTCTGCACTTTGTGACCCCTGGAAGCAGAGGGCCACCTGGAGGACCCGGGGCATAAGCAGACGTCATGGAATTAAGGTGCCAAGTGAGGGTGGCCCTTTAACCAACATCGCCCCGCCACTAAGGGTTTGCTCTTCCGGGAGAGGAATCTTCTCTTAAGCTCTGGCATTGTAAAGCTTTAAAGAAAAAAAATCAGTCTCGAGTATACTCCTGTGGATATCATATAAATTCTCAGTGCATCATAATTACTGATTTTCAAAAGGAAACTTGTGTTGAGAGCCTCTGTGCAGGGGCCGAAGAGACAGAGCAGCGGGTAGGGCATCTGCCATGTATGGAGCTGACCTGGGTTACGTCCCTGCATCCCGTATGGTTCCCTGAGTACTGCCAGGTGTTGACTCAAAACAACAACAGTAATAATAATAGAGCCTCTGTGCAGGGCTCAGCAGCTGACAGTTTGGCATTGCATGCTCTGTTAGGTAGCAGAGCTTGTGACCGTCACATTAATAAAGGGGTCAAGTGGGGTTGGAGCGGTAGTACAGCAGGTAGGGCGTTTGTCTTGCACACAACTGACCCAGGTTCAATCCCCGGCATCCCATAAGGTCACCTGAGCATTGCTGGGGTCACCCAAAAAGCAACTAAATAAAATAAAATAAAGGGGTCCTGTTTTCAGTCTTTCTTGTTCGCTCTTTGCCACTATAGCCTCTTAGACACCCTGATTGTGGGCCTGGGCTTCAGACACAAGGTCTTCCCACGCCAGAGACCTGGATTAGGGGCACCCTGGTGCAGAGAAGAAGCCGAGAATGTTCCAGAAATGGGCTCTGTCACTTTGGAACAGGTGACCATGGACAGTCCATTATCTGAGGCTGCGGTCACCTGAAGTGGCGCTCCCAGGTCCTTCAGTGGTGCTTGGAGGGATTTGGCAAGAGCATTTATGGGAAAGGAGCCACGTGCATGCCTGAGCGCCCGCCCAGATACTCCAGGGGAACAAGTAAAGGGACAAACACTTAGCGATCCCCCGTCCTGGGTGTCTGCAGATGGCTCTCCTGCCCTCCGGAGATGGGCAGCTTAAGGAAGGAAGCGCGAGAAATCCAGGCAGGTTTCTTAGGCTGTGACTCTGAGACATTTCGGCCACTTCCTCCTGGGACACGGGGGCTACCATGGGAACTGAAGGGTGCTTGGCCCTGTTATTGGCCTCCATGCAAAGATGTCAGGAGTCGCCCAGTTAAAATGATCAAAACATCTCTGGACAGGGGCCGGAGCAATAGTACAGCAGGTAGGGCATTTGCCTTGCACGCGGCTGATTCGGGTTCTGTCCCCGCAACCCGGGTACTGAGTACTAATTCCTGAGTACAGAGCCAGGAGTAACCCCTGAGCATCACCAGCAATCAAAACAAGTCTGTGGGGAGACGTGGTTGGGTGCAAAATCCACCTTCATTCCTCACCTGCTTCCTGAGTCCTCTTGGAAGACCCCAGACTCAGGTATTTGACAAAGGGTAGACACTGGGAGTTGTGTGCGTGTTTTCTACATACAGCATACATGACAATTTTGAACCTGTATATATATTTTTGAAATTTCAAATGGAATTTCTTTTCCGCTTTACCCTGCAGTACTTGGGGATCTTAACTGGGGACCAGATGGGGTGCCAGGGAATGAACTTGTGTTGGCTGTGTGCAAGGTAGAAGCCTTCCCCACTCTGTTCTCCGCAGCCCTAACAGCATAACTGGCCGTGGATTGCAGAGTGCCTGGCTCTCTGGCGGAGCCCCAGAACTCCAGCTCTCAACTCCCACTCTTGGATACTGGGAGTGAAGAGTTACTGTCCAGAAAACATGTTCTGTGCTCAGGGGCCTCCCTGGGACTCGGCTCTGGAGGATTAGAGCAAACGATTGAAGTAACTGCTCAGCGGGCTGTGGTAGCTCACTCCAGCCAGTGAAAGAAGAATTGGGGCTGTGGCCGGTCGCTTATCAAACTGTCTCTGTCAGCCCCATTTGTAGGTGCTGGAGGTACCATGGTGTCATCAACTCAGATCCCATCCCATCCCCAGCCTCACCTTCGCATGGCCAATGGGATCCTTGGGAGGGCCTCGCTAGGTAATAACTTCCCTTGCTATTGTCATGGATGGGTTCCGTTCAGATTTGATTTCATTTTGGGGGGCCACACCCAGCATTGCTCAGTGCTTATTCCTGACTGTGCTCAGAGAGCACTCCTAGTGGTGTGGACAGTGAAGGGTGCTGGGGGATCAAACTCGGGTCAGCTGCGTGCAAGGGCAAGCACCCTGGCCACTGTACTAGCCCCTCTGTCCCCTATTTTGGTCGGATATT
Organism: Cryptotis parvus; assembly: GCA_021461705.1. Lineage (NCBI taxonomy): Eukaryota > Metazoa > Chordata > Mammalia > Eulipotyphla > Soricidae > Cryptotis > Cryptotis parvus. The sequence goes on along the minus strand of JAJIBD010015700.1, from coordinate 10,006 downwards.
AGCACGTGCATGCCTGGATGTGTGGTCTTGGATTGCAGCGGCATTTGGGGGCATGTTAAAAATGCACTGTGGGGCCAGAGATAGTCCAGCACACTGTGCCTAGCCTGGGTTCGCTCCCTGGAACCATAAGAAGCATCACTGGCTGTAGCCTTGATGGTTCCTGGCACCCCAGGACTTGAGCCGCACCATCTCCTTAGGGCCTGGCCTTCAACCTCCCACCAAGTTGTCTAAGTACCACCAGGGCCCCTGGGTCCCCTGAGCATAGGGTGGGAGACCCACTAAAAGCATGGAGAAGGGGGGGAGAGAGATGATGCATCAGGGAAAGTGCTTCTCTTGCATTCAGTGGACCCAGACCCGATCCGCGGCACCCCATTGGTCTCCAATTCCCTCTGGATGTGATCCCTGAGCACAGTCAGGGGGCAACTGACTGTCAAGTGGAGCACAAAAAAGAAAAAGCCAGGAGGAACCTCTCCCCCACTTTCTTTTCCTTCAATAAAGGTGGGGGGGGCGGGGGGATTTTTTTGACTAGAAAACAAGTTGGGGGACGAGCGTGGGGGCTGACCCAGGTTATAGAAGCGCTTATTAATTGAGTCAGAGCCTAGAGCTCTGAAGGCAGGAACTCTTGGGAGTGAAGGGGCATGGAAGCCCCGTCTCTGCACTCCATCGGAGAATGGCTGCTCGAGAAAAGCCCACGCCTTGGTGAAGCTGCTGTGCCTCGAGGCGCTGCCTGTTGCTCATGTACAGTGTGGCTCCGGGACCGTTTCTCCTACCCACACACACCTGGACCAGCTATCAGTTAGAACACGATCTTTTTTTCCCTTTCAATTATTTTCACTTTATTTAAATACCTTGATTGACAAAGCCATTCAAGTATTCAATATTCCAACACCAGTCCCACCACCAGTGTTAGAAGACGATCATAACCACAGAAACCAAGGTTCAGATTGGACCATTCTACCCATCCTCTGACATGAAAGTGACCAAATGGCCTCTAGGTCTCAGACCATCCCCGCTACTTTCCTGGTTCATTTGGGGTGGCTGTGGCTGTGCCGTTCTCCAGAGAGCAGCCCCCCCGAGGACAGTGTTAGGTAGTTTGAGACAGTCCAGAGTGGCAGCTCTGCCCTCGCCCCTATCGGGCGGGAAAACAGCTTTCCTCCCTCTTCTCCAGAGGCTTGGCAGACTTTCTTGACTTGCTTAAAAATCTGCACATTGAGGGCCAGAAAGATGGTACAATGGATAAGGCAGTTTCCTGGCAGTACATAGTGTCCTCCGAGCACCTCCAGGAGTGATGCTTTTTTTTGTTCTTTTTTGGATCACACCGGCAATGCTCAAGGGTTACTCCTGGCTCTGCACTCAGGAAGTATTCCTGGCAGTGCTGGGGGACCATATGGGATGCCGGGGATCGAAGGCACAAAGGCACAAGGCACAAATGCCCCACTGGACTATTGCTCTGGCCCCAGGAGTCATCCTTGAGCACAGATCCAGGAGTAGCCCCCGATTTCCTCTGGATGTGGCCAGAGGTAATGAACAATCTATATCGAACATCTATAGCCAGATTTCTAGCTGCATGGATTGCTTCTGGGGAGAGGGGTGGTAATGTGGGTATAGAAACATGCGTGGGGCATGTGAATGAGAGACCCAGGACAGAATCAGCCTGGGCAGTGCTGCGCCCATTCCTGTCCCAGCCCCAACTCACCACCAAAACCACTGAAGGCGGGAGAGAGACGCCACAGTTCTCGGTATGCGGTTCTGGGCTCCACCCACAGTTGGGTGTGAACGACCAGCCTGTGAATAACAGCCACAGCTGTGGGCGCTGCAGTTGCGATTATTGAAGGTTTCCTGAGTTGTATGTGTCAGGTACTTAAAAATCCATAAGATGCTCCCAGATTTTCGTTTTCATGAAGACATGGCAAGGGGTGGGGTGCTCTAATCCGATGGGCAAAAATTCTCTTTCTGTGCTGGCCCAAACCTGGGTCTATGTAAATAAATCCTGGCAGTTTAACAGCCAGCTTCCATTGGCAAGTGCTAATTAATTACGGCTCTAGAACAAGGCATATTTGGGATGGATTGACAGTTCCTCTTGAAACAAAGGGACATCTTGAAAAAATGAAAATGTGCGCCATAGAGTTTTGGGGTCCCAATTGGTCTATCTGGGTGCTTTTCTTAAAATCGTCCCTCCACCTTGGGGACCAGCGAGAGCTGAACATGCTGGAGCACATGCTTTGCACATGGGAATCCTGGTTTCAGACCCCAGCACCGCCTTGGTCCCACACCACCAGCAGTGATCCCCGCCCCAAAACTGTTCTCACCATTGCTTACTGTTATTTCCTCCCCACCGCCTTCCATTTTCAGCCCAAACAACTTCCAGGTAACAGCGACAGTTTCCAGCTCGCCGTGTGGATAATGGTGGATCTAAAGGCTGGGAGCTTGAGCAAGCTGTATGCTCATTTCTTGCTTCCTGTGTTGCTTGAGAGTCTGGGGATCAGCTTTACTCAAGCCCTTGACTTGAGAGTTGGTGGCTTCGTGTCCAAGGGTAGGTGAGGCATGGCCCCTCTCGCTGCTTTCTGAGTCTGATCTGACCCGTCCTTTCCAACCCCGGGTCTGGGGCCAGGCAGGCCACTCCTGCCTCCTCCCCAGTTGGGTGATAGGCATGTCTGGTGGATCAGGATGTGCGTTGTTATATTTGACAATAGCAAGTTGCTGCATTTGCCTCTTTCTTGTCCTGTTGTTGCCTTTAGTGTAACTGGGGTAATGTTTGATGCCCTTTCTGGGCTAAGACCAGTGTCGTGCAATTTTTGCATCTCAGTGATCTCTCTTGGGGCTAGGCATAAGCCCTGGTTTGACATGACCTACAGTCAGGTGTATGTCTCTGAGGACACCTGGGTTTCACAGAGTCTCAATCCCAGGCCACGAGGATGTGAGCTCACAGCTCATTTTTGCAGCAGAAAGCAAATGCCAAATGCGCAGTTGTGAAAACTGGTACTGCCTTATGCTTCTGATCAAAAGGTTACGAGGCGAGTGAGAATAAAGTCACAGGCTGACCCTGCTGGTGGCCTCCAGCTGCCAGAGCTCAGGTCTGAGTCCCCGAGGGGGTATAGTTCTGCTGGCTGTAAAAGGAACACCACGGACATAGCATCTATCTGACCTCACAGCAAGTGCCCACACTTGGATTTTGCTTGTGGTCCTACACTCTTTGTTTGTTTGTTTGTTTTAAGAAATTGCATATTATAGTGGATAGGGCGCTTGCTTTGCATGCAGCTGACTCAGGGTCAATCCCTTAGTACCACATGGCCCCCAAGCCTGCCAGGAGTGATCCATAGAGGAGAACCAAGAATAAGCCCTGAGCACTGCTGAGGGTGGCCCAGAAACAAAACAAGGGAAGGGAGGAAGGGAATGAAGGGAGGGAGGAAGGGAGTATTAAAACCCTTAATGAATTTAGGCGATTGCCTGCATGATAAAGTACTTGCCTAGCATGTGTGAGACACAGGCTTTGAGCCCCAACACCCACCCTCCAGGATTTCTTGGTTTGGTCCTGGGAGTCCCCAGCACCCCAGGGCCAAGCATTCCCAAGGTAGTCCCTATAATAAAACACGTATTTCTCATTATTATTTGAGGAAATCCACGACTACAGAAATACATGAACAAAGACAAAATTAAAATACTGCCCTCCTGGTCCTGATTCTTCCCAGCTGTAACCGCAATAGCAACTTGGCCTTTGGCTTTTAAATCCATTTGCATCTTTTATGTAAGGATGTGGATTGCAGCTTCTGACTAGGTGTCAGGCCAGTTCCATGTTGATACGGTCATTCTTGGTGGTGGCTGCACCACCGCCCCACGACATGGACATGTAACCGTATGTAGTTAGAATGTAGTTAGCTCTTCCCATCTGATGGTTATTGCTGTTATTTCTAATTTTAACTTGATATTATTGGAGGGCTACTCTGAATATCCTTGCACACATGTTTTTTGGTGCATGTGTGTAAGTATTTAAGTATGCTTGTTTTTCTCTGGGCTGCATTTTGTTGTCTGGGGGCAAAATACTGATAGATATAGACAAACTGCTCTTCAAAAGGCCAAACCAGTGTGTATCGCGACTACTCTGACCAGGGTCCGGTTTTTTGTTTTGTTTTGTTTTGTTTTGGGGCCACACCCAGCGATGCTCAGGGATTACTCCTGGCTCTGCACTCAGGAATTACCTGCTGTACTTTTGCCGCCCAGGATGTCTATTTTCTTATACTCCTGTTCTCATGCTCTTCCCAGTGCTTGAGAAGATGGTCTTGCCCTGGGGGATAGTTGCTGGGGAGGTGGTGTTGAGGGGCCTGGCCCCTCAGTGCTCAGGGGCTTGCTCCTGGTTTTGTGTTCAGGGGGTTGCTCCCTGGCAGTGCTGGGGGTTGAAATAGGGTCGACTGCATGCAAGGCAAATTAATCCTTTTTTTTTTTTTTTTTTTTTTTTGGCTTTTTGGGTCACACCTGGAGATGCTCAGGGGGTTACTCCTGGCTCTGCACTCAGGAATTACTCATGGCGTATGGCGGTGCTTAAGGAACCATAAGGGGGGGGGGGGGTGTTTAGCCATTTGCAAGGCAAACGCCTCTATCTACTGGACTATCCCTCCGGCCTGGCAAATCAATCTTTTTTAAAAATATTTTTATTATACCACCATGAGATATACAATTACATAGATGTTCATGTTTAGGTTTCAGTCATACAACTGTTCCAGCACCCAACCCTCCACCAGTGCCCATTTATCACCACCAATGTTCCCAGTTCCTCCCCACTGCCCCAGCTGGCAAATCAATCTTAACCCCTGTACTTTCTAGTCCGAAAGACTTGTCATTCTGCAGTTTGCTAGGCACCGTTTGTTTGGCCAGCGATGGTCAGTACTGTGTTCTGGGGTTTTTGTGTTTATTCCTTTCATTCCAAACACAGTGCTGCCGCCATCACTCCGTCACTGCTCTTGGCTATGGGTGCTTATGTGCTTCATGTTCCAGAAGTGTCTGAAGCATGGACTTGACCACTTTGGGCTCCAGCTTCCCTAGGACTTGACTACACTGGTCTTGTCTGTCGCCCAGAGCAGCAGACGGGAATTAAAAGGGAAAGGATTGGGAAGTTTCATCCCTCTTCCCTGGTTTGCATCTATGTGAATTTCCTCTTGGACTCTTATTTTGTTTGTCTACAAGGCTGTGATTTATTGAATGGCTACAGCCCTTCAGTGAATTACAGCAGCACTGAGCTTCCTGTGCTGTGCGCTTGTGTATGTGTGTAGAGTCGAGGTTTTCCGGCTGTCACTTTTAATTTTATCTAAGAAAACGTATTTTTTCTAGAGAAGTTTCAAGCAGTGTGTATTTAAATATGTGCAACGACAGTCTACAGTTTATGAGTTTGGCGACTTGTTTTGGGAATGCGTCTCCTAATCCCCCAGTTCTGATGGCACTGATCTTTTTGTTTTCCCCTCCTGACTTGATTCCACATTATTTCCCCCCCCCTCTTGTCTAGAGTCTGGTGTGCTTGTCTGAAGCCTTAAAGGGACCACCGCCATGTGCAGAGGCTGAGCAGCACCATGTCCTGGACCCCTTGTGGTGACCCGGAGGCCCCTTTGGCCGTGGATCTCTGGGAAGTGCTCCCTTCAGACTCTGAGCGCCGTTTGGGAGATTGCCGCCCTCCCTATAAAAAGACACTCAGGATCTGGCCTTATATTTGTCCTAAATGGACAGGCAGTTTTACTTTTTCATGAACAGTTCCGCCTTCCCGCCGCTGAAACTGAAGAGCCGCTTTTCTCGTGTTACAGCTGCGCGGACCCAGGTGTGCTGCAGGCGGGGCTGCGTCTACAGACGTAGCCTTCTTTGCTCCACTGATATCTTTGTTTGGAGTCATAGCTGGTGGTTCTGAGGGCTCGCCTCCTGGTCAGGGAACACTGCAGGCAGGGTGCGGGACTATGTGCGGTGCCGGAGATTGAACCCAGGCCAGCCCTGTGCATGATGAATGCCCACCCACTGTCCTGTCTCTCTAGGCCCTCTTGCTCTCTCTCTCTCTCTCTCTCTCTCTCTCTCTCTCTCTCACTATCTCTCTATCTCTATCTCTCTATCTCTATCTCTCTATCTCCCCTCTCCCATACTCAGCAATACTCAGAGGTTACTCCTGGATCTGCACTCACAATTACTCCTCGGGGAGACCATATGGGATGCTGGGGATTGAACCCCCATTGGCCACAATCAAGGCAAGTTTCCTCCTAAGGAAATGCACACTGCCATCCTCTTTCTTTTCTTTCTTTCTTTATGGGAGCTCAATATCAAGGTTTTGGAGGAATGTCCATATTGTTTTCCAGAAGGGCTGGTCCAGTCAGCATTCCCACCAACACTGGGTGAGTCCCTTTCTCCCCTGCATCCACACCAGCACTGGTTGTTCTTACTCTTTTGGATGTGTGCCAGTCTCTGTGGCGTGAGTTGTTCTGATTTGCATCTCCCTGATTCTCTGATTCTCATTGTTGTTCTGATTTGCATCTCCCTGATGATTAATGATGAAGAGCACTTTTTCATATGCCTTTTAGCCATTTGAATTCCTTCTTTTTTGGAAGTTTCTGTTCATTTCTTCTCCCCATTTTTTTGATAGGGTTTGCTGTTTTCTTCTTGTAAAGTTCTACCAGTGCCTGATATATCCTGAATATTAACCCCTTAACCCCTTATCACATGGGCTTTGGGTGAATATTCTTTCCCAGTGTAGGGGCTGTCTCTGTATCTTGGTCACCATTTCTTTCTTTTTTTTTTTGGGGGAGCGGTCACACCCAGCAATGCTCAGGGGTTTCTCCTGGCTCTGCACTCCAGGAATTACTACTGGCAGTGCTTGGGTGACCATATGGGATTCTGGGGATCGAATTTGGGCAGGCAGCATGCAAGGCAAATGCCCTACCCGCTGAGCTATCACTCCAGCCCCTGTCATCCTCTTTCATTTTTAACTTTCTTTTCAATTAAAGTGAGTTTTTATCACGGACACTTTCTGGCAATTTTACAGTTGGGGTTCCAGCCCCCCCATCCACTGTGTATTTAGCATAATGAGAAAGACAGCAGTCGGCCACCCTATTGGCTGGTTCACGTGTGCCAGAGTGGCAGTCAGCATTTCATAAAGGGTTGTATCTGACAAGAGCCCAGGTCCAGACAGATTCCCTAGTGAACTCTACCAAACCTTTAAGGAGGACCTACTGCCAGTCCTTTTCAAGCTCTTCCAGGAAATAGAAGAAACAGAAACACTCCCAAACAGCTTCTACGAGGCACATATCACCCCTGATACCCAAAGCAGGGAGAGACAACACAAAGAAAGAAAACTACAGACCAATATCCCTGATGAACACGGATGCTAAGATCTTCAACAAAATACTAGCAAACAGAATCCAAAGACTCATCAAGAAGATTATACATCATGACCAAGTAGGATTCATCCCGGTATGCAAGGATGGTTCAACATTCGCAAGTCAATCAACATAATACATCATATCAATAATAGAAAAAATAAAAACCATATGATCCTATCAATAGACTCAGAGAAAGCATTTGACAAGATCCAGCACCCATTCATGATTAAAACCCTCCAGAAAATGGGAATTGAAGGAACTTTCCTCAAGATAGTTACAGCCATCTACCAAAAGCCCACAGCGAGCATCATTCTAAATGGGGAAAAGTTGAAAGCCTTCCCCTGAGATCAGGGACAAGACAAGGTTGCCCACTCCGCCTCTTTTATTCAATATAGTACTGGAAGTACTTGCCATAGCAATCAGAGAAGAAAAGGACATCAAGGGCATCCAGATAGGCAAGGAAGAAGTCAAGCTATCATTATTTGCAGATGACATGATATTATACCTAGAGAACCCTAAACTCTCTACCAAAAAACTCCTAGAAACAATAGACGCGTGATAGTAGAGTGGCAGGATACAAAATCAACACCCAAAAGTCGGTGGCTTTCCTATATACAAATAACAAAAGAGAAGAAAGGGATATTAAGGAAACAATTCCATTCACAATTGTGCCACAGAAAATCAAATACCTAGGAATCAACTTACCCAAGTGTGTAAAGGACCTGTACAAAGAAAACTACAAGACATTGTTCCAAGAGATAAAAGAGGACACAAGGAAATGGAAACACATTCCCTGCTCATGGATGGGGAGAATCAACATTGTCAAAATGGTAATACTCCCTAGAGCTCTGTACAGATTCAATTCAGTCCCTATAAGGGATACCCATGACATTCTTCAAAAGAAATTGACCAAACACTCCTGAAATTTGTATGAAACAATAAACCCCCAAGGATAGCTAAAGCAATCCTCGGGAAAAAAGAAGATGGGAGGCATCACCTTTCCCAACTTCAAACTGTACTACAAGGCAGTAGTAATTAAAACAGCATGGTATTGGAATAAAAACAGACCTGTGGACCTATGGAATAGAATTGAGTATCCTGACACCCAACCTCAAACACATGATCGTTTAATCTTTGATAAAGGTGCAAAGAGTCTAAAATGGAGTAAGGAAGGCCTCTTCAACAAGTGGTGTTGGGAAAACTGGGCAGCGACATGTAAAAAAATGAATTTGGACCTGTGTCTAACACCATGCACAAAAATCAGATCAAAATGGATTAAAGATCTCAATATCAGACTTGAATCCATAAAGTACACTGAAGAAAATATAGGAAAAACCCTCCACGACATTGAAGCTAAAGGCATCTTCAAAGGTGAAACATCACTAACAAAGCAACTAGAAAAAAAGATAAACATATGGGACTACATGAAACTAAAAAGCTTCTGCACCTCAAAAGAAACAGTGACTAAGATACAAAAGCAGTCCACAGAATAGCCATCTGATAAGGGGTTAATATCCAGGATATATCAGGCACTGGTAGAACTTTGACAAGAAGAAAACAAACAACCCCATCAAAAAATGGGGGAGAAGAAATGAACAGAAACTTCAGCAAGGAAGAAATTCGAATGGCCAAAAAACATATGAAAAAATGCTCATCATCACTAATCATCAGAGAGATGCAAATCAAAACAACAATGAGATACCACTTTACACCACAGAGACTAGCACATATTCAAAAGAGCAAGAACAACAAGTGCTGGCGTGGAAGTGGGGAAAAGGGGACACTCATCCATTGTTGGTGGGAATGCCGGCTGGTACAGCCGTTCTGGAAAAACAATATGGACATTCCTCCAAAGACTAGAAATTGAACTCCCATTTGACCCAGCCATACCACTCCTGGGAATCTACTATTTTTGGAAACCAAAAAATACGCATGCGGAAACACCATCCCTACTTTTATGTTCATAGCAGCATTATTCACAATAGCCAGAATCTGGAAGCAACCAGAGTGCCCGAAAATCGATGACTGGATAAAAGAAGCTTTGGTACATCTACACAATGGAATACTATGCAGCTATTAGGAAAAATGAAGTTCTAAAATTTGCCTATAAATGGATGGACATGGAGAAGATTATGTTGAGCGAAATTAGCCAGAAGGAGAGAGACAGATACAGAATGACTGCATTTATCTGCATAACATAAATATATGTGTACATATTATGATACCAATATCCAAGGTCAAGTGAAACATATATCAGGAGGTCTTGTCAAAGGTAGAAATTATCACAAACGTGTGGGCGTCAGAGGCTAGGTAAGACAGAAAATGGAACAGGGTGCTAACAATTGTTGAGGGTACTAATGCCACCCTAGAACTGGAGCATTAAATAGAGGCAAAAAGATACACATGACAACCCTTTAATGTATGTTCTGTAATCCATAGTCTGGAGGGGAAGGAAAAGGGAAAGAGAGAGAAAGGAAAAAAAATAAAGAACCTGCCATGGAGGAGGGCTGGGGGAGGGAGGGAACCGGTAGTTGGTGGTGGGAGATGGGCACTGGTGGAGGGACGGGTGCTGGAACACTGTATGACCAAAACCCAAATATGAACTTTTTAATTGTATATCTTTGTAATTGTAAAAATAAAAAATTTTAAAAATTAAAAAAAAA